>OZ022592.1:21430717-21453217 GCA_963669155.1 Arbacia lixula
CCTAACCCTAACCCTAACCCTAACCCTAACCCTAACCCTAACCCTAACCCTAACCCTAACCCTAACCCTAACCCTAACCCTAACCCTAACCCTAACCCTAACCCTAACCCTAACCCTAACCCTAACCCTAACCCTAACCCTAACCCTAACCCTAACCCTAACCCTAACCCTAACCCTAACCCTAACCCTAACCCTAACCCTAACCCTAACCCTAACCCTAACCCTAACCCTAACCCTAACCCTAACCCTAACCCTAACCCTAACCCTAACCCTAACCCTAACCCTAACCCTAACCCTAACCCTAACCCTAACCCTAACCCTAACCCTAACCCTAACCCTAACCCTAACCCTAACCCTAACCCTAAACCCTAACCCAACCCTAACCCTAACCCTAACCCTAACCCTAACCCTAACCCTAACCCTAACCCTAACCCTAACCCTAACCCTAACCCTAACCCTAACCCTAACCCTAACCCTAACCCTAACCCTAACCCTAACCCTAACCCTAACCCTAACCCTAACCCTAACCCTAACCCTAACCCTAACCCTAACCCTAACCCTAACCCTAACCCTAACCCTAACCCTAACCCTAACCCTAACCCTAACCCTAACCCTAACCCTAACCCTAACCCTAACCCTAACCCTAACCCTAACCCTAACCCTAACCCTAACCCTAACCCTAACCCTAACCCTAACCCTAACCCTAACCCTAACCCTAACCCTAACCCTAACCCTAACCCTAACCCTAACCCAACCCTAACCTAACCCTAACCCTAACCCTAACCCTAACCCTAACCCTAACCCTAACCCTAACCCTAACCCTAACCCTAACCCTAACCCTAACCCTAACCCTAACCCTAACCCTAACCCTAACCCTAACCCTAACCCTAACCCTAACCCTAACCCTAACCCTAACCCTAACCCTAACCCTAACCCTAACCCTAACCCTAACCCTAACCCTAACCCTAACCCTAACCCTAACCCTAACCCTAACCCTAACCCTAACCCTAACCCTAACCCTAACCCTAACCCTAACCCTAACCCTAACCCTAACCCTAACCCTAACCCTAACCCTAACCCTAACCCTAACCCTAACCCTAACCCTAACCCTAACCCTAACCCTAACCCTAACCCTAACCCTAACCCTAACCCTAACCCTAACCCTAACCCTAACCCTAACCCTAACCCTAACCCTAACCCTAACCCTAACCCTAACCCTAACCCTAACCCTAACCCTAACCCTAACCCTAACCCTAACCCTAACCCTAACCCTAACCCTAACCCTAACCCTAACCCTAACCCTAACCCTAACTAACCCTAACCCTAACCCTAACCCTAACCCTAACCCTAACCCTAACCCTAACCCTAACCCTAACCCTAACCTAACCCTAACCCTAACCCTAACCCTAACCCTAACCCTAACCCTAACCCTAACCCTAACCCTAACCCTAACCTAACCCTAACCCTAACCCTAACCCTAACCCTAACCCTAACCCTAACCCTAACCCTAACCCTAACCCTAACCCTAACCCTAACCCTAACCCTAACCCTAACCCTAACCCTAACCCTAACCCTAACCCTAACCCTAACCCTAACCCTAACCCTAACCCTAACCTAACCCTAACCCTAACCCTAACCCTAACCCTAACCCTAACCCTAACCCTAACCCTAACCCTAACCCTAACCCTAACCCTAACCCTAACCCTAACCCTAACCCTAACCCTAACCCTAACCCTAACCCTAACCCTAACCCTAACCCTAACCCTAACCCTAACCCTAACCCTAACCCTAACCCTAACCCTAACCCTAACCCTAACCCTAACCCTAACCCTAACCCTAACCCTAACCCTAACCCTAACCCTAACCCTAACCCTAACCCTAACCCTAACCCTAACCCTAACCCTAACCCTAACCCTAACCCTAACCCTAACCCTAACCCTAACCCTAACCCTAACCCTAACCCTACCCCACCCTAACCCTAACCCTACCCAACCCCACCCTACCCACCACCCACCCAACCCTAAACCCTAACCCTAACCCTAACCCTACCCTACCTAACCCTAACCCCCACCCCACCCTAACCCACCCTAACCCTAACCCTAACCCTAACCCTAACCCTAACCCTAACCCTAACCCTAACCCTAACCCTAACCCTAACCCTAACCCTAACCCTAACCCTAACCCTAACCCTAACCCTAACCCTAACCCTAACCCTAACCCTAACCCTAACCCTAACCCTAACCCTAACCCTAACCCTAACCCTAACCCTAACCCTAACCCTAACCCTAACCCTAACCCTAACCCTAACCCTAACCCTAACCCTAACCCTAACCCTAACCCTAACCCTAACCCTAACCCTAACCCTAACCCTAACCCTAACCCTAACCCTAACCCTAACCCTAACCCTAACCCTAACCCTAACCCTAACCCTAACCCTAACCCTAACCCTAACCCTAACCCTAACCCTAACCCTAACCCTAACCCTAACCCTAACCCTAACCCTAACCCTAACCCTAACCCTAACCCTAACCCTAACCCTAACCCTAACCCTAACCCTAACCCTAACCCTAACCCTAACCCTAACCCTAACCCTAACCCTAACCCTAACCCTAACCCTAACCCTAACCCTAACCCTAACCCTAACCCTAACCCTAACCCTAACCCTAACCCTAACCCTAACCCTAACCCTAACCCTAACCCTAACCCTAACCCTAACCCTAACCCTAACCCTAACCCTAACCCTAACCCTAACCCTAACCCTAACCCTAACCCTAACCCTAACCCTAACCCTAACCCTAACCCTAACCCTAACCCTAACCCTAACCCTAACCCTAACCCTAACCCTAACCCTAACCCTAACCCTAACCCTAACCCTAACCCTAACCCTAACCCTAACCCTAACCCTAACCCTAACCCTAACCCTAACCCTAACCCTAACCCTAACCCTAACCCTAACCCTAACCCTAACCCTAACCCTAACCCTAACCCTAACCCTAACCCTAACCCTAACCCTAACCCTAACCCTAACCCTAACCCTAACCCTAACCCTAACCCTAACCCTAACCCTAACCCTAACCCTAACCCTAACCCTAACCCTAACCCTAACCCTAACCCTAACCCTAACCCTAACCCTAACCCTAACCCTAACCCTAACCCTAACCCTAACCCTAACCCTAACCCTAACCCTAACCCTAACCCTAACCCTAACCCTAACCCTAACCCTAACCCTAACCCTAACCCTAACCCTAACCCTAACCCTAACCCTAACCCTAACCCTAACCCTAACCCTAACCCTAACCCTAACCCTAACCCTAACCCTAACCCTAACCCTAACCCTAACCCTAACCCTAACCCTAACCCTAACCCTAACCCTAACCCTAACCCTAACCCTAACCCTAACCCTAACCCTAACCCTAACCCTAACCCTAACCCTAACCCTAACCCTAACCCTAACCCTAACCCTAACCCTAACCCTAACCCTAACCCTAACCCTAACCCTAACCCTAACCCTAACCCTAACCCTAACCCTAACCCTAACCCTAACCCTAACCCTAACCCTAACCCTAACCCTAACCCTAACCCTAACCCTAACCCTAACCCTAACCCTAACCCTAACCCTAACCCTAACCCTAACCCTAACCCTAACCCTAACCCTAACCCTAACCCTAACCCTAACCCTAACCCTAACCCTAACCCTAACCCTAACCCTAACCCTAACCCTAACCCTAACCCTAACCCTAACCCTAACCCTAACCCTAACCCTAACCCTAACCCTAACCCTAACCCTAACCCTAACCCTAACCCTAACCCTAACCCTAACCCTAACCCTAACCCTAACCCTAACCCTAACCCTAACCCTAACCCTAACCCTAACCCTAACCCTAACCCTAACCCTAACCCTAACCCTAACCCTAACCCTAACCCTAACCCTAACCCTAACCCTAACCCTAACCCTAACCCTAACCCTAACCCTAACCCTAACCCTAACCCTAACCCTAACCCTAACCCTAACCCTAACCCTAACCCTAACCCTAACCCTAACCCTAACCCTAACCCTAACCCTAACCCTAACCCTAACCCTAACCCTAACCCCTAACCCTAACCCTAACCCTAACCCTAACCCTAACCCTAACCCGTACCCTAACCCGTACCCTAACCCGTACCCTAACCCGTACCCTAACCCGTACCCGTACCCGTACCCGTACCAGGACCCGTACCCGTACCCGTACCCGTACCCGTACCCGTACCCGTACCCGTACCCGTACCCGTACCCTAACCCGTACCCGTACCCGTACCCGTACCCGTACCCGTACCCGTACCCGTACCCGTACCCGTACCCGTACCCGTACCCTAACCCGTACCCGTACCCGTACCCGTACCCTAACCCGTACCCTAACCCGTACCCGTACCCGTACCCGTACCCGTACCCGTACCCGTACCCGTACCCGTACCCGTACCCGTACCCGTACCCGTACCCTAACCCGTACCCGTACCCGTACCCGTACCCGTACCCGTACCCGTACCCGTACCCGTACCCTAACCCGTACCCTAACCCGTACCCGTACCCTAACCCGTACCCGTACCCGTACCCGTACCCGTACCCGTACCCGTACCCTAACCCGTACCCTAACCCGTACCCTAACCCGTACCCTAACCCGTACCCTAACCCGTACCCGTACCCGTACCCTAACCCGTACCCGTACCCTAACCCGTACCCGTACCCTAACCCGTACCCGTACCCTAACCCGTACCCTAACCCGTACCCGTACCCGTACCCGTACCCGTACCCGTACCCGTACCCGTACCCGTACCCGTACTCGTACCCGTACCCGTCTTCCTTAGCTTAATCTTCAGTCTAATTTTTAGTTCTCTGTGCGATTTTTTTCCACATAGCCCATAAATCACTTGAAAAATATTTATTAGGTGGTCTGCCATGCCATGGCAGATCACCTCTTGTTTTTGTCCGATTTTTCTTTCTTTATTAGGTGGTCTGCCATGCAGATCACCTTTTGTTTTCGTCCGAATTTTCTTTCTTTATTATTTATTAGGTGGTCTGTCGTGCACCGACAGATCACCTTCTAATTTCGTCAGAATCTTCTTTCTTATTTTTATTCCTTGCCCCCCACTTTTTTGTGGCATGGATATCTCAAGAATGCACGTGTCATGTCTTATGATATTTTTACCATGTATAGGTATACATGTGAACTTGCGAAAATAACATTTTCAAGGTCATGGCATAATCGTGACGTCATCTACGAGCAATTTAATGAAAACCTATTAACGTTCATATCTCCAGAACTGATCATATTTAGCCAATGAAAATTAATATGCATAAAATTAATGATGTGACAATAAATTTTAATGAATAAAAACGCGCGCGTACGCGTGCGTTAGTGCAAAATCGCGCGCGCAAAATTTTAAAATGCTCCAAATCAACTCAAAATTGTTTTGCATATGTTTCAGGTCATTTCAAACATCTCAAAAATTTCCGCGCGTGTGCGCGCGTTCGCGCGTTTTTTCGTGCGTAACGCGTACGCAGCCTCAAAATTCCATGTTTTTACTGGTTTCATGTCTCTGACACTACAAACAACACATCCTGCAATTTTGAGCCATTTCCATGCCATAACAAGGTCGTGCGGGTACGTCAAAGTTGAAAGTCTGCGCGTGCGTCAATACGTTTTCGTGTGCAAATATTGCAAAAAACATGACTACCTTCAATCGGTCATAGCTCTTTAAAATGGCCGGTGACCCCCATTTTTTTTTTAATATTTGGAAAGAGTGGGAATTGTAAATGCTATTTCATGTATCATTCGGTCGTTAAAAACATCGTGACGTCATCATATTGCCATATGAATCGAAAAAAATAACTTTCATGTATGACGTCATAAACGTTTTTACCCGTTCTTGCGTATCTCAGTAATCCTTGGTCAATTTTCTTCCAAATTTCAGTATGTGATAGCTGGGACATTGCGCTATGTAAAATTTGCCCTAATTTATTAATAGACTACCATCTTCATGGTATAAATTTGATTATAGGCATATATGTCAAAATCGGTCGTATGCATGTTTTATGTCAATGGAAGGGGTTTTTATGAAATGACATGACGAGCTTCTAGGAGCTGTATCTCTCTCATGTTCAATTCTGTTACTCTGAAAAGTTAGTATGTTGTAGCTGAGTCTACTAGCTTTCGAGGACGTCATCTTTGTTTTAAATCAAATGTCGCGATCATAGCGAAATTTTAGCTTGAATATCAATTTCTTAATCATTCTAGCCCCCGCTGGGCATTACGTGTTAAGTGAATGGGAAGATGTGTGGCTCAATGGGTAAGGCGCCGCGTTTGAAGACCTCGAGGCCCCTGGTTCGATTCCCGGAGTGGGTAGGGTCAATTTTTGTATTCCTTTTGCAATGTTTATTTTGTCATCTTCTTCTGTTCTATCCCTCACTTTGTCATTCTCTTTGAGATTTTCTTTCCCATTCGTTTTCTCTCGCCCCTTTACCTTACGTGGCTATTAATTACATGTTAGCACAATATACATGTAACCATTTCGGCATGTGTCTGAAATGTTAGTAGACATTGTAGGTGCGCTATGAGCTTTCTTGAGCGGAGTCTCTGATTGCTTATGAATAGATGGTGTCACGATTGAAGGTCCATATCACCGTGCATTTTCTAGCCCATGTCTGTGCATGAATTCGCCAATGCAGACCACCTTATACTTGTCCACAAGTATGTCTCGTTTATTTATTTATTTTTATTCCAAATTTTTGTGGCATGGATATCTCAACAATGCATTGGCCATTTTTCATTAAATCTTTATCATGCATGGGTATATACGTGAACATGTTCCAGCAACATTTTCAAGGTCATGACGTCATCGTGACGTCATGCACGAGCAATTTGATGAAAATCTATTATTTCATGTAGCTCTAGAAATGATCATTTCTGTGTAATGAAATTTAATATGGATATAATTAATAAGTAGCCAATTAATTTCATTGAAAAAAAACGCGCGCGTACGCGTACGTTAGTGCTAAAACGCGCGCGCAAAATTTTAAAATGCTCCAAATCAACTTAAAATTGTTTTGCATATGTTTCAGGCCATTTCTAGCATTTCAAAAATTTCCGCGCGTACGCGCGCGTTCGCGCGTTTTCCGTGCGTAACGCGAACAAAACGTCAAAATTCCGTTTTTTTTACTGCATTCATGTTGCTGACACTACATACAACATATCCTGTCATTTTGAGCCATTTCCATGCAATAACAAGGTCGTGCGGGTGCGTCAAAGTTCAAAGTCTGCGCGTGCGTCAATACGTTTTCGTGTGCAAATATAGTAAAAAACATGACTACCTTCAATCGGCCATGGCTCTTCAGAATGGCTGGTGACCCCCAATTTTTTTTCAATATTCTGAAAGAGTGGGAAATGTAGATGTGATTTAATGTTCGATTTACCTTCTAAATTTATGTTGATGTCATCATATTGCCATATGAATCGAAAAAATGATTTTTCATGTATGACGTCATGAACTTTTTTACCCGCTTTTGTGTATCTCAGTAATCCATGGTCAATTTTCTCCCAAATTTCAGTATGTTGTAGCTGAGACCTCGCTCCATAGTAGGAGTTGCCTTCATTTTTCATTTTGATGACGTCTTCATGGTGTAAATTTCATTATACGCATGAATGTCAAAATCGCACTTCCGTGTTATGTCAATGGAAGTGGTATTTATGAAATGACATGACGAGCTTCTAGGAGATGTATCTCACTAACATGTCAAGCTTTCACTCTGAAATTTCAGTATGTTGTAGCTGAGTCTACGAGCTTTCCGAAACGTTGTCTCCATTTTTTAATCAGATGTCGGGATCATGATGAAATTTCAGCTTGAATATCGATTTCTTAATCATTCTAGCCCCTGCTGGGCATTACGTGTTAAGTGAATGGGAAGATTTGTGGCTCAATAGGTAAGGCGCCGTTTTAAGATCTCGAGGCCCCCGGTTCTATTCCTGGCGTGGGTAGGGTCAACTTTTGCATTCCTTTTGCAATGTTTATTTTGCCATCTTCTTCTGTTCTATCCCTCACTTTTTCATTCTCTTTGAGATTTTCTTTCCAATTCTTTTTTCTCTCGCCCCATTCTCTTACATGACTATTAATCACGTTAGCATAAACATGTTACCATTTAGGAAATTCTCTGAAATGTTAGTATAATAGGTGCCCTATGAGCTTTCTTGAGCGATGTCTCACATTGCTTATGGATAGACGGTGTCACGAATGAAGGTCTATAGTTCACCGTGCATTTTCCAGCCCATGTCTGTGCATGAATTTGCCAATGCAGACCACCTGATACTTGTCCACAAGTATGTCTCGTTAGGTGGTCTGCCATGCAGATCACCTCTTGTGTTTGTCCGAATTTTCTTTCTTTATTTATTTATTTATTTATTTATTTATTTTTATTCCAATTTTTTGTGGCATGGATATCTCAACAATGCATGGGCCATTTTTCATGAAATCTTCATCATGCATGAACATGTACGTGAACATGTTCCAGCAACATTTTCAAGGTCATGACGTCATCGTGACGTCATCTACGAGCAATTTAATGAAAATCAACTATTAGATATATCTCTTGAACCAATCATTGATATGTAATGAAATTTGACATGCATGAAATTAATGATAAGGCAATTAATCTTAATAAATGAAAACGCGCGCGTACGCGTACGTTAGTGCAAAAACGCGCGCGCAAAATTTTAAAATGCTCCAAATCAACTCAAAATTGTTTTGCATATGTTTCAAGCCATTTCTAGCATTTCAAAAATTTCCGCGCGTGCGCGCGCATTCGCGCGTTTTTCCGTGCGTAACGCGAACGGAACGTCAAAATTCCGTTTTTTTACTGGATTCATGTTACTGACACTACATAAAACACATCCTGTCATTTTGAGCCATTTCCATGCAAAAACAAGGTCATGAGAGTGCGTCAAAGTTGAAAGTCCGTGCGTGCGTCAATACGCTTTTGTGTGCAAATATTGCAAAAAACATGACTACCTTCAATCGGCCATAGCTCTTCAGAATGGCCGGTGACCCCCATTTTTTTTTAAATATTTGGAAAGAGTATGAAATGTAGATGTCATTTCATGTGTCATTTTACCGGTAAGTACATGGTGACGTCATCATCTTGCCATATGAATCGAAAAAATGAATTTTCAATTATGACGTCATAAATTTTTTTACCCGCTTTTGCATATCTCAGTAATCCTTGGTCATTCTTCTCCCAAATTTCACTCTGATGTAGCCGAGACCTTCTTCTATATATAACTATTATTTATTTGTCATTTAGATGACGTCTTCATGGTGTAAATTTCATTATACGCATTAGTGTCATATAATCGGGCGCATGTACGTGTTATGTCAATGGAAGGGGTATTTATGAAATGACATGACGACCTTCTAGGAGCTGTATCTCACTAACGTTTGAATCTGTTAATCTGAAATTTTATAATGTTGTAGCTGAGTCTACGAGCTTTCCGAGACGTCTCTATTTTTTAATCAGATGTCGGGATCATGGTGAAATTTCAGCTTGAATATCGATTTCTTAATCATTCTAGCCCCTGCTGGGCATTACGTGTTAAGTGAATGAGAAGATGTGTGGCTCAATGGGTAAGCCGCAGTTTTAATACATGTACTCGAGGCCCCCGGTTCGATTCCTGGCGTGGGTAGGGTCCCGGGGGGGGGGGGGGGCACTCAAATTATATTTTGATGGGGGTGTGCCTCACGAAACCCTGAAATGGGGGTCTAAGGAACTGACTACAAGGGTAAAATCCGCGTAAAATGTGGGGTCTTAGGAACTAAAAATACACCGCCCGGCATTGTGAAAAACAGGGTCTACAGAACGATCCTCGCTGCACATGCGACGCGCGTTGTGTTTACGTCAGGGTTTTCTTGCAGCTCGCTCGGCCGGCGGGTCAGTGCATGAATTTGCCAATGCAGACCACCTTATACTTGTCCACAAGTATGTCTCGTTTATTTTTATTCCTAATTTTTGTGGCATTGATATCTCAACATTGCATGGACAATTTTTCATGAAATCTTTATCATGCATTGCTATATACGTGAACATGTTCCAGCAACATTTTCAAGGTCATGACGTCATCGTGACGTCATCTACGAGCAATTGAATGAAAATCTATTATCTCATGTAGCTCTAGAACTAGTCATCTCTGTGTAATGAAATTTGGCATGCATATAATTAATTAGTAGCCAATTAATTTCAATGAATAAAAACGCGCGCGTACGCGTACGTTAGTGCAAAAACGCGCGCGCAAAATTTATAAATGCTCCAAATCAACTCAAAATTGTTTTGCATATGTTTCAGGCAATTTCTAGCATTTCAAAAATTTCCGCGCGTGCGCGCGCGTTCGCGCGTTTTTCCGTGCGTAACGCGAACAAAACGTCAAAATTCTGTTTTTTTTACTGGATTCATGTTACTGACACTACATACAACACATCCTGTCATTTTCAGCAATTTCCATGCAATAACAAGGTCGTGCGGGTGCGTCAAAGTTCAAAGTCTGCGCGTGCGTCAATACGTTTTTGTGTGCAAATATTGCAAAAAACATGACTACCTTCAATCGGCCATAGCTCTTCAGAATGGCTGGTGACCCCCAATTTTTTTTCAATATTCTAAAAGAGTGGGAAATGTAGATGTGATTTAATGTTCGATTTACCTTTTAAATTTATGTTGATGTCATCATATTGCTATATGAATCGAAAAAATGATTTTTCATGTATGACGTCATGAACTTTTTTACCCGCTTTTGTGTATCTCAGTAATCCATGGTCAATTTTCTCCCAAATTTCAGTATGTTGTAGCTGAGACCTCGCTCCATAGTAGGAGTTGCCTTCATTTTTCATTTTGATGACGTCTTCACGGTGTAAAATTCATTATACGCATGAATGTCAAAATCGCACTTCCGTGTTATGTCAATGGAAGTGGTATTTATGAAATGACATGACGAGGTTCTATGAGATGTATCTCACTAATATGTCAAGCTTTCACTCTGAAATTTCAGTATGTTGTAGCTGAGTCTACGAGCTTTCCGGAACGTTGTCTCCATTTTTTAATCAGATGTCGGGATCATGGTGAAATTTCAGCTTGAATATCGATTTCTTAATCATTCTAGCCCCTGCTGGGCATTACGTGTTAAGTGAATGGGAAGATTTGTGGCTCAATAGGTAAGGCGCCGTTTTAAGATCTCGAGGCCCCCGGTTCGATTCCTGGCGTGGGTAGGGTCAACTTTTGCATTCCTTTTGCAATGTTTATTTTGCCATCTTCTTCTGTTCTATCCCTCACTTTGTCATTCTCTTTGAGATTTTCTTTCCAATTCTTTTTTCATTCGCCCCATTCTCTTACATGACTATTAATCACGTTAGCATAAACATGTTACCATTTAGGAAATTCTCTGAAATGTTAGTATAATAGGTGCCCTATGAGCTTTCTTGAGCGCTGTCTCACATTGCTTATGGATAGTTGGTGTCACGAATGAAGGTTTAAAGTTCACCGTGCATTTTCCAGCCCATGTCTGTGCATGAATTTGCCAATGCAGACCACCTGATACTTGTCCACAAGTATGTCTCGTTAGGTGGTCTGCCATGCCATGGCAGATCACCTCTTGTTTTCGTCCGAATTTTCTTTCTTTATTTATTTTTATTCCAAATTTTTGTGGCATGAATATCTCAACAATGCATGAACCATGTTTCATGAAATTTTAATCATGTATGAATATATATGTGAACATGTTCCAGCAACATTTTCAAGGTCATGACGTCATCGTGACGTCATCTACGAGCAGTTTAATGAAAAACTATTACCTCATGTAGCTCTAGAACTGGTCATCTCTGTGTAATGAAATTTGGCATGCATATAATTAATGAGTAGCTAATTAATTTCATTGAAAAAAACGCGCGCGTACGCGTACGTTAGTGCAAAAACGCGCGCGCAAAATTTTAAAATGCTCAAAATCAACTCAAAATTGTTTTGCATATGTTTCAGGTCATTTCTAGCATTTCAAAAATTTCCGCGCGTGCGCGCGCGTTCGCGCGTTTTTCCGTGCGTAACGCGAACAAAACGTCAAAATTCCGTTTTTTTTTACTGGATTCATGTTACTGACACTACATACAACACATCCTGTCATTTTGAGCCATTTCCATGCAATAACAAGGTCGTGCGGGTGCGTCAAAGTTGAAAGTCTGCGCGTGCGTCAATATGTTTTTGTGTGCAAATATTGCAAAAAACATGACTACCTTCAATCGGCCATAGCTCTTCAGAATGGCCGGTGACCCCCAATTTTTTTTTAATATTTAGAAAGAGTATGAAATGTAAATGTCATTTCATGTGTCATTTTACCGGTAAGTACATGGTGACGTCATAATATTGCCATATAAATCGTAAAAATGAATTTTCAATTATGACGTCATGAACTTTTTTACCCGCTTTTGCATATCTCAGTAATCCTTGGTCAATTTTCTCCCAAATTTCACTATGATGTAGCCGAGACCTTCTTCTATAAATAACTTTCATTTATTTGTCATTCAGATAATGTCTTCATGTTGTAAATTTCATTATACGCATTGGTGTCATAATCGGACGCATGTACGTGTTTTGTCAATGGAAGGGGCATTTATGAAATGACATGACGACCTACTAGGAGCTATATCTCGCTGATGTTTGAATCTGTTACTCTGAAATTTTAGTATGTTGTAGCTCAGTCTACTAGCTTTCGGAATCGTCTGGTCCACTTTTTTATCAGATGTCGGGATCATTGTGAAATTTCAGCTTGAATATCGATTTCTTTATTACTCTAGCCACTGCCTTCGGGCATTACGTGAAAAGTGAATGCGAAGATTTGTGGCTCAATGGGTAAGGCGATGTTTTATGAACGTGCATTTACCAGCCCATGTCAGTGCACGAATTTGCCAATGCAGACCACCTTATACTTGTCCACAAGTATGTCTCGTTATTTATTTATTTTTATTCCAAATTTTTGTGGCATGGATATCTCTTCAATGCATGAGCCATTTTTCATGAAATCTTCATCATGCATGTACATGTACATGAACATGTTCCAGCAACATTTTCAAGGTCATGACGTCATCGTGACGTCATCTACGAGCAATTTAATGAAAATTGATTATCGGATATATCTCTTGAACCAATCATTGATATGTAATGAAATTTGACATGCATAAAATTAATGATAAGCCAATTAATCTCAATAAATAAAAACGCGCGCGTACGCGTACGTTAGTGCAAAAACGCGCGCGCAAAATTTTAAAATGCTCAGAATCAACTCAAAATTGTTTTACATATGTTTCAGGCAATTTTAAGCATTTCAAAAATTTCCGCGCGTGCGAGCGCGTTCGCGCGTTTTTCCGTGTGTAACGCAAACAAAACGTCAAAATTCCGTTTTTATACTGGATTCATGTTAATGACACTACATACAACACATCCTGTCATTTTGAGCCATTTCCATGCAATAACAAGGTCGTGCGGGTGCGTCAAAGTTGAAAGTCTGCGCGTGCGTCAATACGTTTTTGTGTGCAAATATAGTAAAAAACATGACTACCTTCAATCGGCCATAGCTCTTCAGAATGGCCGGTGACTTCCAATTTTTTTTTAATATCTGGAAAGAGGATGAAATGTAGATGTCATTTCATGTGTCATTTTACCGGTAAGTACATGGTAACGTCATCATATTGCCATATGAATCGAAAAAATGAATTTTCAATTATGACGTCATGAACTTTTTTACCCGCTTTTGCATATCTCAGTAATCGTTTGTCAATTTTCTCCCAAATTTCACTATGTTGTAGCTGAGACCTTCACCTATAGTTACCTTTCATTTATTAGTCAATTTCATGACGTCTTCATGGTGTAAATTACATTATACGCATTGGTGTCATAATCGGACGCATGTACGTGTTATGTCAATGGAAGGGGTATTAATGAAATGACATGACGACCTACAAGGAGCTATATCTCGCTGATGTTTTAATCTGTTATTCTGAAATTTTAGTATGTTGTAGCTCAGTCTACTAGCTTTTAGAATCGTTGCTCCACTTTTTTATCAGTTTCGGGATCATGGTAAAATTTCAGCTTGAATATCGATTTCTTAATCATTCTAGCCACTGCTGGCGGGCATTACGTAAAAAGTGAATGCGAAGATTTGTGGCTCAATGGGTAAGGCGATGTTTTATGAACGTGCATTTACCAGCCCATGCCAGTGCATGATTTTGCCAATGCAGACCACCTTATACTTGTCCACAAGTATGTCTCGTTATGCTTGTTATTAGTGAGAGAACTTTCTGTTTCTGGGCTTATTTTAATTAGAAGGTATATGAGTAGTAAAGATAGCATGCTCAATCCTGTTAATCCACCTGAATTATACCTGCAGCAGATTACTGAATATAATTACATGTAGTAAGAATAAATACATGTAAGAATCGTGGGTTGATATTATCCTATGCAGGTTTCCAATGTAATGTTCTTTTTATTGATTTGCAGGATGGAGCAGGCTATCGTACCCCAACTACTGGGTATATGCCTTATTTTTTTTTTCTCAAACTTTTATTAAAATGTTCACATGTATTGTTAATAGGAGTCAAAATTTTGATTACTCCAGGCATGTGAGAGAGAAGGGGATTATAAAAAGAGAGAAAGGGGGTGATGAAGAGAAATGTGAACAAACATAAGAAGAGGGGAAAGAGAAAGTTGGTGTAAGGAGGGGAGGGCAGGGAGAGAGGTGGTTGGCATAAGGAGGGGAAAGGATGTAAAAAGGTATTGAGAATAACATATAGAGTATGAGAGATCCAGAAATGTCAAAAGAGAAAGACTGAGAAAAGGGAGTACACAAATACTTATTTTGGCCTAGATGTGTGTTCTAGAATTCTCAAATAATGTCTATACTCTGTTCCTCATCTCTCCTTCTATTTCTCTCACACACTCAATATTTATCTCTTCATCTGTGATCTGTCCATCGCTTTCACGCTCGCACTATTCAAATTTCATGTAGGCTTCACAGCATACAACGCACGAAACAACTCACTGCACATTACATGAAAATATGCATATGGGACTTCGTACGAATTTACCCTTCGTATTGGGAGACGGTGGGGGGAAAAATCTGATTTCGACCCGATTAAACACGAATCACCCCAAAAATGTATATATCTTAGCTAGATATATTAATTTCCAACTCGGATATGGTTTGAATTAGCGGGCTCAACATTTTTGTGTGCGTGAAAAGAGACAGTTTCTAAAGAAAACAATCTCGACTTATTCGGGAGACGTGTAGGGGGAAAAAAATTATCGGATCTACTTTCACGGTCTGCATACGGAAAAGGCACACACACACGTTCGTATATTTTAATACGCGCACACACACACGCACACACACAAAAAAATAGTGATGAAAATGTGAAATATAGCATTGATAACGCAACTATTTCTACCTGTTAAGCCTATTGATTATTATTTATGACATCATTAATATATCACAGGTAAAGAAATATACACACAACTATTAATTACATGAGTTTTCACCCTTTGAAAATAAAAGCTAATATTTCTCTGGAGCTCTGTATATGATTTTCTGTGGGACACCCGGGGCCGTGATGAGAGGATAGCCATGACGTTACGTCACATAGACTGAGTGGATTTCGTGACTGGTTTTCATGCCCGGAAGAGAGGCCATTTTTGTGGTACTTTAGTTGAGGATATCAAGAGGCTAGACGATTTTTGTGATATCATATGTTGATAAACAGATTATAAATAGCATAAGCTTTCACTAGATACAAAATTCATGGATATTTTTTTCCCTCTTATATCAACTTTAAAGTTGCACTGCTGCGAGAAACCTAACCCTAACCCTAACCCTAAGCGCAGCCCGGGTAGGGCTATACGCTAGGCCTTATAGGCTAGGCGCGCGCGGCCATGGCCGGCCGGCCACTGCACTGCGTGCCTGCTGAGCACTGCACTGCATTTTGTTTTTGTTTTTTACAGCAAACTTGATGTGGACGTGACCTTGCCCAAAATCATACTGTAATTGTTGCCATAAATGTCTCCTAGATCTATTCCTTGAATTCCGTAGCCCACTTAGCCTGACCAGAGCGTTGTGTGCATTTATGCAGCATTCAACCAGAACCAGAATTAGATCTACATTAGATCTAGACCGATAATAATTGTCTAACCTCGCTCGCTATAGCTGCGAGCTGCAGTGCAATGCATAGCATGCAGTGCGTGCGGCCAGCGCGGCCGGCCCGGGCCCGGCCGCGCCATGCATGGTGATATGCGTATTAGGTACAGTACTCGCCTGCCCCGAATATGACAACCTCTGCCATTGGCTTTTGGTCTGACACATGTGTATTTAAAGCTAAAACGCAAACGCAAAGTTTGACCAATGAACATAATTCTAACATCATCGGAAAGCTTAGAAAAAACTGCACAATGACTCATGGGAACTAAGCTGAACGATACCATCAAGCGAAATGGTTCGTGTGGGAAATCGTTTGTAGTGACATAAAGTAGGACTTTACGTTGAGTTTCATCCTGTTTTTTTTTTATATGAAAGGGATATTTTTGACCCCAAAACGCGAATAAAATTAACATCCATGTAAAGATTTCAATTATTGAATGGAAATAATATGATACCATCAGCAATATATCATTGGAACTAAGGATAAAAGTGTGAATTTTTTTCAGGAAAGACAAATTTGTTAACAAACATGCAATTTCCAATGGTATTTACATAGAGTGGTAGACACGCGCGGAAAGCACGCGCAGTTAGTGTCCCATAGGATTCGATATGGGGTTTTGTAATAAGTGGAAACATATTATGTGAGAACATGGTATCTAAAAAGTCGTTAGTGTTCTCATGGATTCCATAGTTAAGAAGATTTATATTAAAGTCGCCCATGATATATATTTCTTTCTTTTCACTTTCCAATATTTGTAGTACAGATTGCATTTTCTCATTGAAAGAAGACACATCAGAATCAGGCGGTCGATATATACAACCAATGATAATAGATTGATCCTTTTGAGGGATTTCCACAAAGATAAGTTCATAGTCGTTAACAGAACATGATAAATCAGAACGATATATATATGTAAAGTCATTTTGTATATAAAGGGCAACTCCACCACCTATCCTGTGTGGTCTACACAAATTTATAAGAGAATAATTTTCAATATCATACATATTGATATTTATATTACTATTAAACCAAGTTTCAGATACTGCAACTACACTGAAATCGTGATCAAGGGATGACAATAATAATTGTAATTCATCAAATTTATTTTTTAAACTTCTTGCATTCAGGTGTAACATAGAAAATGCAAATTTCTTATTATGAATTTTACTATTGAAATCTTCGCAGAAAACATACTTTGAAGCATTATCTAAACTTAAATTAGAGCCATCATCTGACAATACATTCTGTTCGTATTCATTCAGCTGATCAAAGGAGTTTGGATTAAATGGATTTATTTTCAAATGTTGTAATTTATCTAAATTGGTATGGGTATTTAAGTGGAAAAAAAACATACATGGTCAAGTAAAACTCATCGTCATCAATAACATAATTGAATGGGAAAATATTGGATAAACACTTCATGCATAACCATGGCTCAGTAGAAGATGATAAAGAAGATAAAGATGAGTTGTCGCAATTTACACACACACACACACATTCACACAAGTAAGTTAAACAGAACAAAATAATCAACAAAATAAGAAGAGTAATGTTACAACTGAGACAGAGGCATGGCAGTACCCTGACAAAAAAAAAATAACAGTCAAAGTCTGTATGACACAAACCGGCACATAGTGTTCAACAAGTTCAAATAGTATTCAGTCGATCGATCTATCTATAACCTATCTATCTCTCTGTCGGCCTATATATTTATATCAAACTACCTATCTCTTCATTTAGTTGTATATTCATTAATAGCTGTCTATCTCAATCTATCTATCTAACTATCTATCTATCTATTACTCTCTATCTCTCTATTTAGGTATATATATATCTCTGTCTGTCTATCTATCAAACTATCTATCTCTCGATACATTTGTAAATTTATCGCATTAAATTTATCATCTTCATGTATATCTCTCAATCTATCTCTCAAGCGGTAGCAGAAATTATGTTATGTTAAGACATTCATTTTAGGAAATATTGCCGTGATAAAACTGGACTCGATATCAAACAGTATCACCAAAAATAATAATATACGGATCTGATTCAGATAGCCTTTGGATAAGGCCTCGCGCTATAGGTACTCGATTTTTTCAGATAATTTTTGAATACTGTATAATGACTTTACAATAAAATATATTTTTTTCTTAGTACAATATTTTTACGGAATATTATCTTGTGTGATTCGTGTTTATATCTCCTCCTGTTTGACCGCAAATCACAAATTCCCGCCCAATTGAATCGAGAGAGTTATGAGGTTGGAGCATTCAAACAACTATACTGAACAATTTCAGAATTGTATAACTACTAAACTTAAGTGTTTCAAAGCGAACTACTAAGTTAATACTGTAAAACAATGAAGAGCAAAAACTGATATCCCTGTCCAATCCGCCGCGCCAAAACAAAAAGGAAGATCTCGAAAAATAGTTTGCGCGATGACTGCCATAGAATACGAAAGAGTATAGTCTAGATAACCACATACTAGTACAGCATGAAAGGTTACACGTGTAAGGCAGTGGAAGAATCTTTACAACATAACCATCACAGGTACAGACCGGTATTGTGAAATGATAACAAAAAATAATAAGGAGTTTTGACACCCCTCTGCATTTTATAAAAAAAAAACATCGATCTCACAATTTGTTTTAGGGATAGGTTCGTTTTTTCGTTTCAAATTTTCGCGTCTTTATTTTCCTCCAAATCAACAAAATATCATCAGGTACAACACACACACACACACACAATTTTCGTTGTTTTGAGAATATTACTTTTCGAGGAAGGGGGCGGGGTTGTCAGGGTTCTCGCGGCACTCCTTTAGCAAAATAAAGGGGGAGAGGGGTAGCGCAATCCCCTTAGAAAACTAAAGAGGCTGAACTAGTAAAATTGCCAATATTCTTGTTACTTGCGTCTCCTCCTACGTTTTTGGGAACTGTTCTAAGTATCATAAGTTTTGTTATCATTTGTCATTATTATAGGATCATGCGTTCATCATCGTTTCGTCTGCCAAATCGTTCGTTATAAAAGCGATGCATTTTATTTTTCAACCTTTTCTTTGAAGTACATGCATCGTTTGCCAGGTTTAAAAAATGATGCAATGATCTGCCCAGCTTGAATTTTTCAAAAGCACGGATTTCCTGTCTTTTCACTGCAGATGAAAAGAAAGCCCTATGTCGATCAAGCGCCAACTAATAATCCTCCACTATATTCAATGGAGCTTCAATCCCGGATTCTACCTCAATAATAGACCGGCCCGATAACCTGTATACGCATGAATGACTTGGTGGATACCACAAACGAGACGGCTTACAACATTGTAAGCTATTCAATTTCGGGCCATGTACTGTGTATAACAGCGATCCATCGATAGCGCGCGTGAGTGCTGCATATTATGCACAAAAGCAATAATGTATAGAGCGAGTTCGGAATTCGCTGCTTCTAAAGGAATTATATTCGGCGCAGACAGATCCAGGAAAGGGAATCTAAAGTCTCACAAAATATCGTTAACTGACTTGTTTGTGTTTGTATACGAATATCCTCATCGGAATCAACATAAAATGGAAATGTACGTTATGCTCTGTAAAAATAAACTTTTGCGAAAAGAAAAGTTTGTAAATGAAAGAAATATGTACTTTTACGCCCGTAATGCAGTTTGGATACCAGCGTCTGTGTAATATAAAATGCTTTCAATGATAAATCTGGCTTCATGACAAACGCAGGCGCACTCGCGATAAACAGACAGTAAAATGAACGACATATGGGCAGCAATAGTTCTCCCTGATCAATATCCCTGAAAGGACTGGTTTAGACAAATTTTCATTACGTTATTAACTATGAAACTATACTTTTGTCACTTGAACATAACTTGCCCGCGGGGAAGGGCCTATACGGAAGTTTAGTGCAGAGGGCGGGCAACGCCATGGTATAATAGTATCCACCGAATTCGACCAGTGAACTCGACACATGTGTATACGCGCATGCAAATTGGCAGTGCTACATGTACATGCTGTATGCATCAGTGAAATGGAGCGTGAAGGAACGCATCTTCAGAAGTCGCCGACCGATCGATAAAGACCAGTAAAGTAAGTTTGCTGAACAAAAGAACGATTGCGTAATACAAATCCATGTGTGAAGTTCGGAGGTCACTAATGCATCGTGCTGGATTTCTTCTCCCAATAATGCATGTCGAAGAGATGAATCCTTCATGTTCAGTTGCTTTTTGTCATCCCTCTCTTTCTGAGCTTATATCTTTGCTATTTGTGAACCATTTTAAAGATTTTTGTGTCATTGTAAAGCTAAGAAAACGATATACAACTTTGTTACGGATTGTTTGATAAGTTTTTTTTTTAAAAATGATTTTTTTGACAGGAGAATACTGTGCTTCGATTTTTTTTTGCAAAAAAAAGAACAATAAATTTTAGACAGAAATTGATTAAAATCATGAATCATATGAGAAAAATAATCTCACAGTGCCACAAAGCATGAAATTTTTTACAACTTTCATGTACAAATGTTGGCTCTACGATGCTCCAGTCCGGAGATATAAGCGTTAGAAAACGGACCTACGTTTCGATTTTCTTCAAATCGTCGAACGGGAGAAAACCTCCGGCACAGAGGGGTTTTACCCCCGGCAAGTTAAGAGTTAAGAGCGCGAGGCCCCCAGTTTGAATCGTGGTGTTGAAAGAGTCAATTTTTCTATTCCTTTTGCAATGTTTACTTTGTCACTTTCTTCTGTTCTATCCCTCACTTTTGTCATTCTCTTTGAGATTTTCTTTCCCTTTTCCCTCTCACCCCTTTATCTTTCATGACTATTAATTACATGTTGTTTACATTATATTTGACCATTTGGGCAAATCTTTGCAATGTTAGTATGTTGTAGGTGTGCTATGAGCTTTCGTTCGCGTTGCATTTGATTTCTTATGAATAGATGGTGTCACCGTGTAAGGTCCATGGTGCCACCGTGCATTACCATCCCATGTCTGTGAACGAAGTTGACAATACAGACCACCTTATACTTGTCCACAAGTATGTCTCGTTCAACTTGTTTCTTGCAGAGTCAATTCTCTCAGCTTTATGTAGCTCACAACCGTATTCATATACTTGCTAATTACGTTACAGTGCTGCCGTGCGTTTTCTATGACCGCGATATCAGCTAACATGAACATGATGACGAAATGATGTCAGATGTTAGAATGTATGTCGCAATATCATACAAGGTCCTGGATGGTACGATCGAGGTTTCACCGGAAGTATCGCGCAACAAAGACAAAAAAAAATGTTATGAACTGTGGTCTCCTGCACAGGAAGAAAAGCAACACAACAGTAGCTGAGTCATACACGCGAGCCAAAACGAAACCATTTACCATGTTTATAAAGAGCGTTATCATGTATGTTGTATCATTCCATACTGAATGCACAGCAAATGGCCAATGCTATCGTATCAGCTGTCTTCTAGTAGTTTGACTTTGGCATCAGAGCTCGGATTCGTTTCTCTAAGACTAGAACTTTTTTTGTTGTTCAAATTGCATTGTAGAGCAAACGTCTCAGCACCTGTGCTTAAATCTCTGCGTGGTACATGAAAGCTCAAGTTTGAAGTCGGACGAACTTTTGTAAAGTAGCTAATCAAGGTAAGATGGCCTTCGTTTAAACCAATCCTTCGTTATACTTTGACCATGATGACGACGCTGAACACATTTCTCTTTCCGTGAGAGAGAAAGGGGTGGGTGGGGCCAGTAACACAGTTGGAAAAAGAGAAAGGATGAGAAGAGAAGAGAAGAGAAAGAGAGAGAGAGAGAGTGGAAGGATGCAGAGAGTTCTCTTTTCTGCTTTTCCTTTGTCTCTGTCTCTGTATGTCTGTCTGTCTTTCTTTCATCCATTTTCTCTCATTCCCTCTCTACCCCCCCCCCCCCTCTCTCTCTCTCCGTCTCGCCCTATTCCTCATCTCCGTCTTAAATTAGAAGGTGATCTGTCGGTTACGACAGATCACCTTCTACATTGTTCTAATTTCGTTAGAATTTTCTTTCTTACTTTTATTCCATGCCCCCCACTTTTTTGTGGCATCTATATCTCAACAATGCACCTGTCATGTTTCACCAACTTTAATCATGTATAGGTATGTTTGTGAACATGTTCCCGCAACATTTCCAAGGTCATTTTATAATCGTGACGTCATCTACGAGCAATTTAATCAAAACCAATTATTTGATATATCTCTTGAACTAATAATGTATATGTTTTGAAATTTGACATGCATGAAGT
>OZ022592.1:21458217-21499267 GCA_963669155.1 Arbacia lixula
TTTATGAAATTCGATTACTTGATTGATTAGTTGTCATGACAATGGCTTCACACTAACATCAACTATGGGTTTGAGAGGAAACATGCACATTATGATATCTTATGGTTAATTAGAAAGAAACCAAAAGCATTAAAGAGTGAACCGGGAGAGAGGTAGGATTTTGATGTGTACCTCGTATGGGCTTTGCACATCTACTTCATATATTTTCAATATGTTGGGCACCATTGTGTTGTCATAGCACAGTGCTTTTTTCGTGATTGTTAACACTTGAAACACCTTAATTTTCAATGCTATGATTCTGACGTCTTAATATTCATAATTTTAGATAATGGGTTAAGGGTTGTGCATCCTTAATACATATATTTCAGTTGTCAAAAAAAAGACTTTTTGTATAATTTCTATTGCAATGACCAATATTTTCGTATGATTGTGACCTTAAATGTCTTAGATTCTGATCACAATCAACTGGGTAACTTGTAACATGTATAATAATGACACATGAATAATCGTGGGATACAAATTCTGTGAAAACAAAGAACGTGTTTGAAGCTCGAATACCAGGTAGTATAGGGCAGCCAACGTCCTCGTATACCATATATTTTTATAACCTCTCCCCCCCCGTCCCCATCTCTTCAGTCCCCCACCCCACCCAATCCCCACCCCACCCCCACCCCACCCCCACCCCACCCCCACCCCACCCCCACCCCACCCCACCCCACCCCTCTGGTCGCCCGCCTCCCCCACGTTCTCTCATACCAAATATTCTTGATAACAACTGCCCCACCCCCATTCCCTGTATGCAAAATATTCTTGGGTACCCCTCCCCCGGTCCCTGCCCAAATAACAGGAACCAGTTGATTCTTGCAAATCTGTGAGCTTACGGGCATGGGGGAGGGGGGGGGGGTCTCAAGAATATCTCGTATATAGGTCGTGGGGGTTGGGATGGGGATTGATAATCAAGATTTTTTGGTATACTGGGACTGGCTGTTGATGAGGGGGGGGGGGGTCTCAAGAAGGTGTGGTAAAATAGAATATTGAGGGCGGGGAAAGAGGGGTACACAAGAATGTAGAGTAGGGGATAGGAGTTCTCAATATTTGTAATCCGGGGGGAGATTTTGAACGTGGGGGAGATGCGGGTGGTGAGGGTTACCCAAGACTATTTGGTAAACGGAGACTGGGGGGGGGGGGGAGGGGGCAGGGGTTCTCACAAACATTTGGTATACGACGACGCGGGAGAGGGGGCGGGGCGGTGTAAAAAAAAAAATAATTCAAACTTTTGTAGAGTTTGTGGTATATACGGGGACGTGCCGCTGGGAAGGATGACTATAAAATAATAAAAACAAAGTCCTTTAGATATGGGTCTACTTTTCATCCAAAAATCCAAAAAGTAAATCAAAACATGGGGGGTCACATTTGAAAAAGAACTGCCTCTTAATATGGTTCCTTTTCGTCTCGCCTGAACAAAGTTCGGCAGAGACATAGAAATCACTTTTCCTGTTAGTCTGTTGGTCTGTTACAAACATTTTAAAGTTTTTGTTTGACTTGCTTCATTTCTTTATTCTGCATCAATTGTGATCAAACTTGGTACAAATGATCCTTGGGTAATACCACATGTATCTCCATTAAAGATTGTCCGTCCCTTTTGCAAGCTTAAAATTTGATATCGTCTATCACGTTCGTAAATTGAGGAAAGTCTGATTCAAGACCATTTCTAAGAATATAGCATGTTGAAGCTTTCTGTATATGTAAGAAATTTCAGCCGGTAAATTTCAAAGCGACTTTTTTCGTACTACGAAAAAAATATTAGTCTTTGTTGCAGTATCTATGTGGTTATAATGCGTGTGTGAAATCCAAATTTTATGAGTAACTACCAAACTTTGGAGATGATTCCTTCCATAGAACAATTTTTTTTCATAATGCGTTTTATAATTTAATAAACAGATTAATCAATAAAGCAGATATTACAACACAAACTGCTAAGAGCCTGAGGTAAAGGCTATTAATTAGACGTTGTTTACGTGCATTATTTGAATTTTACACTACGTATCAGTTTCAAATTGTGAATATAGAGCTTGCTAACACTTCTCTATATGTTTTGCCATTTTTTCAATGGTTTTGTGGTGATCTGAAAAATGGACTGGCTGTCTTTAAGATGGTATGGTCATAGGTCATCTAGAGGTCGAAAGGTCAAATGATATTAGACCATGTCCATCATTTTTTTAAAGTATGTTCTTAACTAAAAGACGTTTCTTTATTTCAGGTCGGATCAAACTTGGAACAGATGTGCCGGGGCTTGTTCTTAAAGTTTTGGTTTAACTTGCTCTTATTTTTTTTTTTCTGCATTAATTGTGTTCATACTTGGTCCAAATGACCCTTGGGTAATACCGCACGTGTGTTGATGAGGATGATGAGGTCAAATGTCATCTAGGCACCATTTTAAATATTTGAAGAAAAAAACTCAGCACTGTTTATTGATTGCGAAATCAGGCGAGACTCGTGGTTCGCGAACCTCCTTGTTCAATTTATTCCTCTTTTCTCTTCCATTTGCTCTGGGACTTCTCTGCTATTTCTTAAACTCAGTTGAGACATGTTAAGTACAACAGTATGTACAAACAACAAGCCACATATTCCAGGTTCAATGCTGTAGAGCAAGATGTATAGGTATTCGCTGGGTGAAGGTCTCAACTCATCTCCCTTCCCTAAGAATTTCCCCTCGAGCCACATGAGAAACAACAGGATTCGGGGGTGTGGTCTAACTTATTGGGGTAACATTTGCATCTTGGATATGGAAGAAGCTAGGGGTGTTGCCTCTGCCTGGTGGCTTGACCAAGAGACAAAGAGAACGTTGTGGGAATTACTTAGATGGAGATGCGTGGTCAATTTGTGGTTTGGTTGAGAGAATGCTTAGAAGACTTATGATGTGGTCTGAGCAGGAGAGACGAAACAGAAATTGGTATGCATCATTGTCAATGTACCATTAAATTTCTGTGCGAAAGTTAACTATTCATCTCTCTTCCCTTCTTATATAAAAAAAAATATCATTTAGGGGCAATGTTTAGCCATTTTTGGCAATGTCAATTGATCTTTGACCTATCAATTCTTTAACTTCCAATCTAAATTTAGTCATACAACCTTGTATCAAGTTTGTTTGAAATGGGATTATTAAATTCAGTTATTTGGAAAGAAATATTTTAGCAACTTTTTGCAAATATTTTGGTAAAATTCATTAATCTTTCACGTTTCAGGAACTTTACCCCAAAATGTAATCAGTCTACCTCCATGCAATGATACATCATTGAATGTTAGATTGGAATTGCATTTGGAGTTAGTGTGAAAACTATGAATTTGGGAACAATCTTTTATAGCCAATTTAAGCAAGGACATTGATATTAAGACCTCTGACATTTCAGTAATTATTGTACCAAATACTTCATCAGTCTACCCCCACGTCGTGATCCATCCCTGTACCATGTTTGGTTGAAATTGAATCATTGGATATGGATTTATTGTGAAAAATATTGATTGGGGGGCAAGTTTCAGCCATTTTGGCAAAGTAAAATGACCTTATGACCTCTGACCTTTCAAGAATCTAATAACTAATATGTCATTATGGTTTGGTGATGTCAAGTGTCAGGTCACAACCTCCCCCCCCCCCCCCCCGCTGACTTGATATACTCGTTGAATCATCAAAGGCAACTAAAAACAGTGTCTCCAACACGTGAAAGATTATCAGATAGGCCTAGTCCGAATGAGATTTTAAAATGGCGACGTGCAATCCGTCGATGTCAATATACACTGTTGGTCATAAAGGTGGAATAAAATATTTTTGAATAAAAATCGACAGTTTCGTTGGTATTTGAAAGGCTACGCGTAGACAAAATGGTAATTGAGTGATAACATAATGTTTCCCCATTACACAGGTGACATTATAACATGAGAAATTTGGATTACGTAATAAATTCTTTTGTTGTAGACTATAAAAGCCTATGCATATGATATTCTGTCCCTTTCCCTGATTTAGCACTGTGTATAAGAAGGTTGCATTTTTTCGAGTTCCTTGTACCGTTTGAAATAAAAATCGGTAGAGACGTCCCCTGGACTATGCCTGGTCCAACGGCAACAGCAATACGCGAAAGAGTGGTAGCACTGCGACAGGAGGGCTACAAGCAGACTGATATCGCAGAAGTCCTAGGGATATCACAGAGTGCAGTCTCTAAGATCCTGAAACGTCAACGTGAGGCGGGGAATGTGCGGCCACGGAAATCTCCAGGACGTCCCAGATTGACCACAAGAAGAGATGATCGCCAACTGTTGAATTTCAGCCGCAGAAACCGGAAATTGCCCACGAGTCGTCTTCGTCGCTTGTGGAGGAGATATCATGGGATCAACGTTTCCCGGTCAACCGTTAATCGCAGATTGCTCCAACATGGTTACCGAGCACGACGGTTGACCAAATGTCCACGCCTGTCTGTTCGCCACAGAGTAGCTCGTCTTCTTTGGGCTAGGGAGCACAGAAGGCTTCATCCAGGATATTGGCAACATGTGGTCTTCACGGACGAGAGCCGGTTCATCCTTGACCGAAAGGATGGGAGACAACGAGTTCGTCGATTAGCCGGGGAAAACCTTCGCGATGAATGTATCCACGAGATGACTCAAGGCGGAGGCGGCTCAGTGATGATATGGGCCGGCATCCATTATGGAGGGAAAACGCCACTGGTGGTTCCGGACGGAAACGTCAACGCCGCCGCCTACAGGGATATCTTGGAGTTCCACTGTCTTCCATATGCAAGACGAGTGTATGGGCACAATTTCCGACTGCAGGATGACAACGCTAGACCGCACAGGGCCGCTGCAGTAAGGGAATTCCTGGAGGCAGAGGGCGTCGTACAGTTGCCATGGCCAGCTTGTTCGCCGGATATGAACCCCATAGAGCATGCATGGGATGCCCTAGGCCGAGCCATCAACGACAGAGAGGTCATTCCTCAAAATCTGCAGGAGTTGGCAGATGCTCTGAGGGAAGAATGGGACGCTATGCCTGTTGACGTCATCAACAAGCTAGTGGACAGCATGCCACGACGTCTGCATGCGCTGGTTCGTGCCAGGGGTGGACATACCCGATACTAGTGACTGAGTAAGAACAATGACTCAAGTTTGATGCAAATTTGTCCATGAAATCACAAAAAAGAAGTCATCTGGAAAACTGAGAGAGATTGAAAATAAATATCTCATGATCCTTTAATTTACTGTATATTGTCGTCATTGTTGTTCTGTGCTCATGACATCCATCGCTTAGGACATAAACTTGTAAAATATCACTGTCAAACGTGTGTAAAAGGCAGAATAATAAAGTAAAGTTGTTATCATGCACCATAAATGCCATATTCAAATCATGTGGTAATAATTACGCTGTGAAAATTTGGTGAAAAAAAATATTCCACCTTTATGACCAACAGTGTATATTGCTATGCACCATGGCCGGAAATCCCGGGGGGGGGGGGGACGCCCCCCCCACCATTTCAAATGGGGTGGGGGACACACTATGAAAAATTCCCCCCACTATTTTCTTTCGTGTACAATTTTTTTAGAGTACCCCCCCCCCTCCTCACAAATCCCCGTATACCAAATAGTCTTGAGTACCCCTTCTCCCCTCTTCACAAATCCCCGTATACCAAATAGCCTTGAGTACCCCTCCCCCCCCCTCACAAATCCCCGTATACCAAATAGTCTTGAGTACCCCCCCCCCCTCTTCACAAATCCCCGTATACCAAATAGTCTTGAGTACCCCCCCCCTCACAAATCTCCGTATACCAAATAGCCTTGAGTACCCTCCCCCCCCCTCCCCCCTGCCTCACAAATCCCCGTATACCAAATAGTCTTGAGTACCCCCCCCCCCTCTTCACAAATCCCCGTATACCAAATAGTTTTGAGTACCCTCCCCCCCCCCCCCCCTCACAAATCCCCGTATACCAAATAGTCTTGAGTACCCCCCCCCTCCTCAAAAATCCCCGTATACCAAATAGTCTTGAGTACCCCCCCCTCTTCACAAATCCCCGTATACCAAATAGTCTTGAGTACCCCCCCCCCCCCACATATCTCCGTATACCAAATAGTCTTGAGTACCCCCCCCCCCCTCTTCCCACTTCCCCGTATACCAAATAGTCTTGAGTACCCCCCCTCACAAATCTCCGTATACCAAATAGTCTTGAGTACCCCCCCCCCCCCCCCTCTTCACAAATCCCCGTATACCAAATAGTCTTGAGTACCCCCCCCCCCTCACATATCTCCGTATACCAAATAGTCTTGAGTACCCCCCCCCCTTCTCAAAATTCCCGTATACCAAATAGCCTTGAGCACCCTCCCCCCCCCCCCTCATCACAAGTCCCCGTATACCAAATAGTCTTGAGTACCCCCCCCCCCCCTCATATATCCCCGTATAT
The DNA here is from genome assembly GCA_963669155.1 of Arbacia lixula. NCBI lineage: Eukaryota > Metazoa > Echinodermata > Echinoidea > Arbacioida > Arbaciidae > Arbacia > Arbacia lixula. Next base: position 21,464,655 of record OZ022592.1, read on the forward strand.
ACAAAATAGTCTAGTCTAGGCAGCGCAGTGCTCGTGAGGGAGCGACCCAATCAGCATCGGTGCGATTTTGCACACGGCCCGAGCTAGTATACGGGTTGACACGTACGTACACACACGTAATATGTTTTGACGCCATACCACACTTGACTTGATTGAAAGATGGGGAGTAGTCTAACGTTACCTGTGCTCTGACTACATGTTGCTTTTCTCATCGTATTTTACATCGTATTCTATTTGTCTCCCGGTCACTAAATGTATGTCCTACGCGACGTTATAACTAACTTTAAAACAATTACTGTTTGCATTGAGCAACACACAGTAAGAACTTTTGATTTGACGACTCAGAGATTTACATCACTAACTTGAGATCCTATACAAATCGTTACATATGAACTTTAATAGCCTCATGTAGACTAGTCTAAGTCCGCAGAATCAGTCTCCAATATACGTTGAATGCGCTGAAAATGCATCTGGCATCTGGCATCTGACCTGTGAAAGCCTGAAGGCTTAATTTAGATAGTGTAGTCTACTCTATGTAGCATTGAAAACAAAATAAAGAATGCCCCAAATAAGACGTGTTTTCCTTTCTAAATTTGATCTAGTAGTGTAGGCTTTCTAGATCATAGACTAGCCCCAGGATGGCTCCCGCTCAGCGGGAGCGACTGCGCTGCGTGAGCGGGCTGGTCGCAATAAGATGCAGACTAAAAGTAAAACAGTCTGTCATGCCAGCAACAACGTTAGACTACTATTTATTCGTTAAAAATAGGTCTTGATTTGTCCACATAACGTGGTGATGTCAACCTATACTAGATAGGTCTATATAGATCTAGACTACACGTATACTAGAGTACCTATATAGTTGGAGCTTGTTACATAGATCTAGAGGTCTAGATCTACTTGCCTAGAGTCTAGCTATCTGCCCGTAACTATAACAAAATATGTTATTACATGTATCTAAAAAGTTAAGATTAAGACTAATTTACCCATAAACATTTAATAGAATTCCAAACACCTGCCCAGAAATTTTACTCGACTAGGTGTTGAAAAATTCTGAAAAATAATGTTTCGACTCAATCAATCTTGAATATACGCATTAGATTCTACAACCTAAATTCATTTGTTGACACTTTTGAAAATTAATACAGATGATATGTACTATGTAGGTCAACAACTCGAATCGAGCTCAAATTGACGCATCTTTAATTCAGGGGATGTCATTTTTTAGGAGCAGGTTTTTGAAACATCTCATCAATCACTTTTATCATGATAATCCCGTGAATATTTAATCATTTTTTCAGATTTTTGACACATTTTGATCTTATTCAGAACAACAATCAATGGTCATTGTGCATCACGTGTCACGTTACCCACGTGTTTTTGTACTAGAAGCATCATGCATAGCAGTAATGTTGATACTTCTCAGTTGCGAGTGGATACACAATGGTAATCGTTGTGTTCTGAATTGATCATCTGATACACACAAGCTCTTAGTTCAAAATTTGTGCAAATGTAAACATCTCATTTGATATCAAAATGATTTATGAATTAAAAGACTACTAATTGATGGAATGTCACGACATTTGCCCCTTAGAAATAACACACTTTGACTTTATGATGTGTCAATTTCAGCTTAATTGATTCGAGTTGTAACCTGTTTTGTGTTGTTTTAAAGAGGAGAGTATGTTTTTTTCAATTATCTAATACGATAAGGGAGATGAAATACTGTACAGGTATAGCGAAGTCCGGATATGATCCCGAGTAAATCCTGAGGAAAATGTTAAAATTGCAAGTGCCACACAAATAAGTTAAATTGTTTATTTAAGCTTCAACAATTGAGGTCTATTTACGGATGTGTCCTCTGCGAAATAACACATCACCAAATGATGTGATCGTACTTAGGCAAGAGGTCAGCATTGAACAATAAGTAAACCCTGACAAAGTTAGAATGTACTTAATTAAGAGATCTAAACCTATATACATTGACCCCAAAAGCCCCAGAATGAATGGACCTTTGCATAATCCCCTCTAACATTTGGTCATTGGAATGACGCCTTGATAACTCTAAGTTACTCTTGAGTTTAAATTTTGTTGGAAGTGTACTTTATTTTAGTCTAACTTTACTTTAATCTGACGGTACTATAGGACTACCTGTTCATCGATCGCTGGTCCTCGCTATACATTATCCTTGTCACTTTACCTAATATAAAGATTCATACCGAAAGGACATGGGTGTCACCGTGTGTGCAGTTCCGTGTTTTACTGGCTCATAAAGTAGATCAGTTTTAGACCAATGTTTTTCTAGTCTACTCTTGAAATAGTTCACTGAAGTAGCAGATATTTCATATTCAGGAAGGCTAATCTACCAAATTTGCCAAAGTCTGTTTACTCATATCAAGATAAGAGTAGTGCTTTTCGAGTTTCATACTGTGACCTCTTGATTAAAATCTACATTATCCCGTAATGGGGCATATAAATTCTACCCGGGCACAAGCATGACAAGTAGCACATTTTGGTGGTCTGGCGATATATGTGTTTGTGTGTGTGCGTGTGTGTGTGTGTGTGTGTGTGTTGGAGGAGAGGGGTGGCTTCTTCTTCATCTTTGTTGTGTAATGTAGGCTCTCAAGTGATTTCTTTGCATCGTATACACATATTTATGTGTTACTTTAAAACGAAAGAAAAGACTAAGATCTGTAACTAAAATAGAAATTCAAAAACTTTAAAGATGAGTCATCTTGCAAATGTCGATAGTGAAATCTTTTACGTTACAATTTATTGGATTGAACAGGTGTACCTGCGTTAAGGGGCACATTTACCTCTGCAAAACGGGAACTTTTTTTGATCTCGTAAAATTTGCTGGGGACCGGGTGGGGTTGAATTTTGTTTTATTACCTCAGAACAAAAACAAGAAACAAAATGATAATAGATCACTGTTCATACAATCCTGCCGACGAAATAGTGTATCAAAGAAAATAATTTCTTACGACAGAGATCCGTTCATGTAGGGCTGGAGTATCGCCTTAAGGCCGAGAAAAAGGGCTACTAATTTTGTAATTTTGATTGTCTTATATCATGTTCGAGCTTTCCCCTTGAGTTCTTATTCCCCGCATCTCTCCTCGTTTTATGTGAACTTGCGCCCCCCCCCCCCTATTCCTATTTCTTTTCTTGTATTTTCGTCACCGTGAACGTTGACCGATCTTCATCTGGTTTCCTCTCCCTCTCTACATCATACCCCCCCCCCCTCAACACACCCTATAGCGGTCTGTCTCTTTCCTTTTCTGTTGCACTCTCTCGCCCTTGTGCTCCCTCTAGTCTCCCTTCACTCTTTCCTATTGTTCTCTTTCTTCCTCACATCCTCACGTGTTTCCTCACTCTCATTACCACTGCAATTATTGCTATTATGCTTACATGAATTCTCTTTTCTTTCCATCTCACTCCATGCACAGACCGACACCATGGCCACATCATTCCCCTCCGCACCAAACGATGGGCTCAGAAGCAGGTGGGGGCATTACCAGTCATGGTCATGTCTCAAACATTTCAAGCCCATCGAGTTTTATTGCCCAAGTCATAAGATCGCCCTTTGCCATTCATGCGCCCACAAGGAGCATCAGAAACAGTGCTCTCTTCATGACATAGAAGATAAAATTACGGAGTTGACGAAAGAACTGCAGGAGAGAAACGTGAACATCGAACAAGCGAAAGAAAATTTACTCAACTTCGATGCGAAATTGAAAGAATGCGAAGCCCACGCAGTAGAACACATGACGGCCGTGAAAGCGTCTTTACACACAAGTTTCGAAGGTGAGATGAAAGCCATCAGTGACAAGCAGCGTATGAAGGAGAGTGCCATCAACGAAAAGGCAGACGATGATATTCGAATTATCAATGAGAGAAGGGAAGAGCAAATCAAGCAAAGTGCGGAGGAAGCAGAGCAGCAACGGGCATCTCTTAGAGATCTCCGGGGCGAGCTGCTCGGAGACGTCGATCGTATCGCCACCAAACTAAGCCAATACACTGATCAACTAAAGGAGAAATCAACCGCCACATCGCACTACATCGAGGACAGCGAAGAACACATCCGCCGTCTTCAGAAGAGCGATAGCGAGCTTGTAAACTTCGCTGCCCCGGTGTTTGAGGTGCTGAACGAAACTCTACAATGCATCGACATCGAGAAGGACGTCGCCTGTGCAGAGCGAGCAGTGCGAGCAGTGCGCAAGGTTACGTGTAGCGTGAGCAATGTGAACGGTACCGTACGTGGTAGGATTGACACGGGCGAGTGGGAACGCGTCGACATGATCAGTCCAGACCTGGGTGGACGGGTTGTAGGTTCAGTGTCTGATAATGAGATCGGTGTGATACGTCGTGTTGATGGTAAGTCTGTATTGATTATCGTTGATGTAAACACACATCAAGAGACAGCACGTGTCATTGATAAAGAGGCAGTCTACATTACGTCATGTGCTGCAGTCAGCAGTGAGCTGATCGTGTGTGGGAAGGCGAGGAGAGGCTGTAAAGGTGACCATCTGACCGGCTTGGTCAGTCTGTATGACAGACGAGGCCAGCCGGTCAGGGACATCACCATCCCTAGACATACTACAGGTGACTATGCATGTGTGTATGTAGACGTGGACGGGGACGGGATGGTCGTCGCTGCAGAGTGCAGCCAACCACACATCTACGTGTTGAACCCGTCCGATGGGGCGATAGTCCACTCCGTCACTCTACCGGGTGGGAGGAAGGTGTACTGGGATGGTGGGATATCATCCCTGAGGGATTCATCAGGTGATGTGGTCGTGCGTACAGGGATTGGTGTATATTCCATCGTGTCTCGATCTGGCGCTGTGAAGACAGCAATACGCGATGACGCGTGGGAGTTTGGTGCGCGATGCAGCGTTGACATGGTGACAGGCGCGCTGTATGTCGCGTACTATGATAAGACGCGTGATGTGCACAGAGTGGATCGGTGTACGAGTGAAGGCGTCATCGCTGAGAGGGGCGTTGTAGAATATCCACGTAAAGGCCAATGGCGGTGGTATGGAGTCGCTATCACTCCTACAGGGAAGCTGGTCGTGAGTGACCGTGAAGGCAGAATCTTCATCTACAAACAATCCTTCAATCTCACTCACCCTAGCCACGATGACGTCACCGAATCGTAATAGCACATGAACATACAACTCAATACTCCGGTCGTTCTTTGCTGTCGACAGATTCCATGCCTGCTCTCGCAGTTCAGTGTTCTAAAATTGTCATGAACTATTCAAGTAGTTTCTCGAACCAGTGCATTGAACTTATATACAGTGTGTGGCCGTTATTTCTAAATGTTCTGTATTTGTTTCCAAAGGCTATGTCAGCTTGCCGCATTACATTAATGTACATAGTTTGAAAACTAGTTTTGTTTCCATATTGTATTTTAGCTAACCGATTTACTGATATTTTGTTCGGACGTTATACTTCCACTTACATACAAGTTCCTGTTCCTCTTTTACATTGGCGACAATGCTTAGAACCTTTATCTCCGATTGTAATGTGTTCTCGCCTGTCGATCGTCTCCCACCAAACGACCGAGTTGTTGAGAAGATCTCGTAATGTAGATTGCGTTCTTGTAACATAAACAAAGCTAATGATAACCACTAGATGGCGCTATTGCACGTGATGTGAAGACCTTATCTGTCAGGTATGTTAGATTTGAATGACCGATTTGCAACTCCCATAAAACGAGTGAAATCATCACGTTTTTCAAAAAAAAAAAAAAATTATGGTATGTTGCTCGAAAACTCCGTGTTCTAAAATATCCTTAACGCTAACAGTAAGGAAATTTAGATGTAAATGGCGCAATATAAGAAGGGATTTGTATTGGCATCATTATTTAAATCTTCCTATTTTCTTTCTTTCCTTCGATCATGTTTTCTCCCTCGAACTATATTTTTTTCATTCTCTCTCTTTCTTTCTCTCACACTACCATTTTCGAACTCTTTCTTTCTAAGCATTCGATTTTTCCACGTGTTCGTTTTGGTTTTCTTGTCTAATGTGTACTTCCTTTAATCTCTCTGTCTCTCTCTCTTTCACTTCCTCTCCATCCTTCTCCTTTCACATGCCCCTTTTCCAAATATGTGTCTTTCTGTCTCTGGCATGCGTTTAACCTCCCCTCTCCCTGGCTCTATTTTATCTTATTTCTTCCATTTGAATAACTTAATTATCTTTTATCGAGCAGCACTTTGTAAATTCGATGAGGTTTCAAGTCAAATAAAGTCAATCAGACGAAGTTCTCTGGGGGCAGTGACACGCCATAGTGCGTTTGTAACTTGCAAATTCGAATCCACTAACATCACCGTGTGTAGGTTTTTTTGTAAACATGGGTCTCGCTGGTGATCTCAACTTTAAGACGTGAGAAGGTTAATGTTTTACACGTTATTTATGAGAAAACCCACCAAGGACCCACTGTAAATATTGTGATTTTGAAGTTGTTTGTTTCACCCTGTGATATGAATTATCATACAACAAACTTTGTTCGGTAACGATGTTACTTTAACACACACGGGTCTAATCATCGTTTATTATCCATTTGATTTTAACTTGTCTAAGGTTGTAAAATCATTGAAAGAATCAGAACAATCAATACTTCAGTGCAGGTTCCCAATGTGTAGAGCCGTTTGTGTTTTAAATAGTCTGTTTTGATGTACATCCTGTATGTTTCATTTGCAAACTAAAAAAAAGTTGGCATATAAAGAGTTTAGTAAGTTATCATGCACAAAATTATTTGTTCTTGGTTCTATATCATTTCACGTTAGTAAATATTTGGCGTACAAGTGGTTCATTCTTAATCCCTTGGATAAAGATGATCGTGATTGTATTAAAATATTCGGCGCGCATACCCGTGCCTATGCTGGCAAACTGACTGTGTTACATAATAGTTGTGCGTCGGAGGCAGTACACCATCGATTGTCAATATTCACTGTATGGCATTTCTCTTTAAAGAAGTATCGGCAGACAGGGTCGCTTATTTGCAAAAGTCATGAAGGATAAATACTCTAACGATAAAGTTTACGTTGATAAGATCTCACAGTCATAGCTTCAAGAACCTTTTCAGGAAAAAGTTATTATTGTTTATGTTTGAAACACGCAGTATCGTAGCAACTATAGTCTACATTCAAACACAGTATAGCAGCGGACATCGGCGCAGTGCTGCCACTCCACGCACTGTTCTGATGACCGCGGACAGTGTGAAGCGGAGAATGGCGATGTGTGCTGATTGCGGTCCCGTCCTCAAGGTTTCAAGAATCGCGGAGGTTTTGGACGAACACCTCAAAATTAAGCGATCGTTATATTCTAGGTCAAAGCCATTTTCCAGCGTTATTACGGGAGGGGAAGGGGGGGGGGGGTTCTCAAACAGTATCTCTTTGCATTTCCCGTGGTACCTTCCCCCCCCCCAAAAAAAAAACAAACAAACAAACAAACAAACAAACAAACAAACAAACAAAAAAAAACAAACAAAACAAAAAAAAAAAAAACTCGGCCTTTAAACGAAAGGATCTTTTTTGTTATCAATTTCTTATCAATGTGCGTAAATCTTACATTTTTATTTCGTATGCTGTTCAATGTGTATTCAGCTGTCATCCATTATCTGCAGTAATAATGCATTTGTTGTATTTTTAACATAAATTGATTTAGTGATTATGTTCTTGAAATCCAGTATGTCATCCGAACAGGCATAACTGATACAGTATCTCACATTGAATTCTTATTCCCGATAAATAACAAAGTGAATCGCTTTGATATACCCTATATAGTTGAATTTACAGAAGTGTATACCTGATTGATTGTTTCCATTGATTTACACTATTGAAAATGATTCGCAGCACATTATCTGAACTAGGACGTGTGTATCACATGTTAGATCATACAGCTCTTTTACATCAATGGTAGATACATATCAACTTAGGGGTACATGCACGTGACAGTCTAAATCAGTTCTCTCAGCGCTCATTATTTGCATTATAGTATTTCACACTTGTCGAACTTGCTTCGTTTATATATTCTTTGTTCTTTGTAGTGCACAATGTGTCTTTGTATCAAACGTTTAGAATGTCGAAAATATTTGTTTTACTTTTTTTTAAAACAAGCACTGCATTGTTCAAAGTAACATTAGGTGTTGCCCCATCGTTGAAACTGAAAGTGTGTTCATGTTCTTATCGACACATTGTTACCATAGTTACTTGTGCGTGAGCTTATGACACAAACTGATTACGTTTTTCGTCAAGGAAGAGAAACATTCGGCAACATGTCAACTCTTTAATACCATGGTGTTAATGACCACAGCTTCATTTGTCTGCTTAGCGGTGAAAGTTCGTAGCTTTGTGACGAAATGCGGAAGGGGAGACTATCATTGTCACGTTGTGCATTATGTTCAATATACTGATTATGTAAATAAAACCATTACTAAATATATGAATGAAAAGACGACTGATCGACGGTTTTGTAATAATTTCCGCTTTTAACTAAAGGAGTAAGAGAGGGTAAGAGACAGGATCGATGAGAAAGAGAAGAAATTAGAGAGAGATGGAGGGAGTGTGAGATAGAGAGAGAGAGGGGGAGGGAGGGAGTGTGAGATAGAGAGAGAGAGAGAGAGAGAGAGAGAGAGAGGGAGGGAGTGTGAAATAGAGAGAGGGGGAGGGAGTGTGAAATAGAGAGAGGGGGGAGGGAGTGTGAGATAGAGAGAGAGACAGAGAGAGAGAGAGAGAGGGAGGGAGGAAGTGTGAGATAGAGATAGAGAGAGAGAGAGAGAGAGAGAGGGAGGGAGGAAGTGTGAGATAGAGATAGAGAGAGAGAGAGAGAGAGAGAGAGGGGGAGAGAGAAAGAGAGAGAGAGGAAGTGTGAGATAGAGAGAGAGAGGGAGGGAGGGAGGAAGTGTGAGATAGAGAGAGAGAGAGAGAGAGAGAGAGAAAGAGAGAGAGAGAGGGAGAGGGAGGGAGGGAGGATGTGTGAGATAGAGAGAGAGAGAGAAAGAGAAAGAGAGAGTAAGGGAGTGTGAAATAGAGAGAGGGAGGGAGTGTGAAATAGAGAGAGAGAGAGAGAGGGAGGGAGTGTGAAATAGAGAGAGAGAGAGGGAGGGAGTGTGAAATAGAGAGAGAGGGGGAGGGAGGGAGAGTGAAATAGAGAGAGAGGGGGAGGGAGGGAGGGAGGAAGGAAGTGTGAGATAGAGAGAGAGGGAGAGACGGTGGGAGGAAGTGTGAGATAGAGAAAGAGAGAAAAATAGAGAGAGAGAAGGAGGGAGTGTGAGATAGAGAGAGAGGGGGGAGTGTGAGACACAGAGAGAGAGAGAGAGAGAGAGAGAGAAAGTGTGTATGGGGAACATTACAGGGTCTGGCAAGATCTTACAATATCATTCTATAATTTTTATTATTTGATTTAAGCTTAAAAGCCAAGCCTCAGATGCAAACTACAACGTACTGTTTGTTTCATGCACTATTATACCTCACTGTTAAATTTCGGATAATTTCAAAACTTGATTGTGATTCTTGTTGTTTATGCAATTTGTTTTTAATAAATCTGTTTCTGTCTGAAGAAGCGAAACACTACCTGTCATTCAATGTGCAAATTGATAATTTACTCGTCAAGCAATGTATATTAGGTTTATTTTGATTATTTTACAAGTATAATATTTAGCTCAGGTTCCAGGCTGTGTTTCTTACTGACGCACGTCTGCCAAAAGAGCTGGATCTGGATACGTATGTTTCATCTTTGTTCCAGTCTTCCCTCATGGGATGGACAGAGCACAAAATAAAGGGGGTTACTGTTCAATATTCCGAAGGTTCGTTACTCCGAAGGTTCGTTTAATATTCCGAAGGCTCGTAATTCCGTAACACATAAATTGCCTATACCTCGATGCTCGTAAGTAAAAAAAAAAAAAAAAAAGGTTCCTTAATCTGAGCAATTATGGCGTTATTCCGAAGGTTCGTTAATCCGAAAACGAGTACAGTTCGTTACTCCGAGGGCTTGTTAATCCAAAATACGAAATAAGGTTTGCTTTTCCGAAGGTTCGTTATTCCGAAAACGAAATAAGGTTAAAAGAAAAAATAATAATGATCTTCCGGAGTAACAAATCTTTGAAATAACGAACCTTATTTTGTTTTCGGCCTAATGAACCTTCGGAATATTGAACCTTCGGAATAACGAGTGCTTCCCGTAAAGGGTGCCTAGTCTGTGTATTGATACCTTATTCTGCTTAACATGCATCCACACACTCCACAGCATAGGACAGGGGTTGATATTCGTTAAAGCAACTGATATGACAAGAAACATCTAGAAAGAAGCGAGACCCGACTCCCTGCACGGTTCACGCTGACAACTTTAAAGGGAAAATCCACCCTAAAGCTACATTGGTTTTGATTATAGCAGAACAATGCAAGCTACATAAATGTATGAGGGAAGGTTTGACGAAATTCCCTCAAAGGATAAGAAAGTCATGACTTCTTTCAAAGTTTAAATGTGTGACGTCACTTGTGAGCTGCCTTCCATATGTTGTGTGCTGAAAAAATCCATCAATTGTCCTCTTTCTAGGTTTTAATGAAGGATCAATGTTTTGTGTGTAAAAACATGTTGAATGGCATATACACAGGTAAAATGCGAGTTGTAATTTTCAAATAAACAGTACACAATAGCAGGGTACCTCGCAAGTGATGTCACAATATCAAGAACGTGAACATTTATAATTGTATTATCCTTTAACGAGTTTTGTCAAACTTTCACTTATTCTATTTCTTTCATGTTTCTGCTTTCATTTTAAACTAACTTCACTTAAGGGTGGACTTTCCCTCTAAGAAAATAGTCGTACACAAAGACATATTGTATTTCCTGTTCATTGAACAAATGCAATTTAATGTCAAACCTTTAATACGAAAAAAAAAATACAGATCACTTTATTTTCAACAGCAACATGCCAGAGCATAGTACATGTACATGGTATACCACATGAATCAATTAGAATAAGAGACCATTCTAGAGCCACAGAGAAATACTTTCATGTTTCAATCCAACCAGAGGGTCACCAATCTAACCAGAAGGTCAGAGAAGTAGCTTTCAATGGGTACACATTGACCAATGTAACCAGAAGGTCAGAGAAGTAGCTTTCAATGGGTACACATTGACCAATGTAACCAGAGGGTCAGAGAAGTAGCTTTCAATGGGTACACATTGACCAATCCAACCAGAAGGTCGGAGAAGTAGCTTTCAATGGGTACACATTGACCAATCCAACCAGAAGGTCTTTCAATAGGTACACATTGACCAATGTAACCAGAGGGTCAGAGAAGTAGCTTTCAATGGGTACACATTGACCAATGTAACCAGAAGGTATGAGAAGTAGCTTTCAATGGGTACACATTGACCAATGTAACCAGAAGGTCAGAGAAGTAGCTTTCAATGAGTACACATTGACCAATGTAACCAGAAGGTCAGAGAAGTAGCTTTCAATGGGTACACATTGACCAATGTAACCAGAAGGTCAGAGAAGTAGCTTTCAATGAGTACACATTGACCAATGTAACCAGAAGGTCAGAGAAGTAGCTTTCAATGGGTACACATTGACCAATGTAACCAGAAGGTCAGAGAAGTAGCTTTTAATGGGTAGATATTGAACAATCTAACCAGAAGGTCAGAGAAGTAGCTTTCAATGGGTACACATTGACCAATCCAACCAGAAGGTCAGAGAAGTAGCTTTCAATGAGTACACATTGACCAATGTAACCAGAAGGTCAGAGAAGTAGCTTTCAATGGGTACACATTGACCAATGTAACCAGAAGGTCAGAGAAGTAGCTTTCAATGAGTACACATTGACCAATGTAACCAGAAGGTCAGAGAAGTAGCTTTCAATGGGTACACATTGACCAATGTAACCAGAAGGTCAGAGAAGTAGCTTTCAATGGGTACACATTGACCAATGTAACCAGAAGGTCAGAGAAGTAGCTTTCAATGGGTAGACATTGACCAATCCAACCAGAAGGTCGGAGAAGTAGCTTTCAATGGGTACACATTGACCAATCCAACCAGAAGGTCTTTCAATAGGTACACATTGACCAATGTAACCAGAGGGTCAGAGAAGTATCTTTCAATGGGTACACATTGACCAATGTAACCAGAAGGTCAGAGAAGTAGCTTTCAATGGGTACACATTGACCAATGTAACCAGAAGGTCAGAGAAGTAGCTTTCAATGAGTACACATTGATTAATGTAACCAGAAGGTCAGAGAAGTAGCTTTCAATGAGTACACATTGACCAATCTAACCAGAAGGTCAGAGAAGTAGCTTTCAATGGGTACACATTGACCAATCCAACCAGAAGGTCAGAGAAGTAGCTTTCAATGAGTACACATTGACCAATCTAACCAGAAGGTCAGAGAAGTAGCTTTCAATGGGTACACATTGACCAATCCAACCAGAAGGTCAGAGAATTAGCTTTCAATGGGTACACATTGACCAATGTAACCAGAAGGTCAGAGAAGTAGCTTTCAATGGGTAGACATTGACCAATGTAACCAGAAGGTCAGAGAAGTAGCTTTCAATGGGTACACATTGAACAATGTAACCAGAGGGTCAGAGAAGTAGCTTTCAATGGGTACACATTGACCAATGTAACCAGAAGGTCAGAGAAGTAGCTTTCAATGGGTACACATTGACCAATGTAACCAGAAGGTCAGAGAAGTAGCTTTCAATGGGTACACATTGACCAATCCAACCAGAAGGTCAGAGAAGTAGCTTTCAATAGGTACACATTGACCAATGTAACCAGAGGGTCAGAGAAGTAGCTTTCAATGGGTACACATTGACCAATGTAACCAGAAGGTCAGAGAAGTAGCTTTCAATGGGTACACATTGACCAATGTAACCAAAAGGTCAGAGAAGTAGCTTTCAATGGGTACATATTGACCAATGTAACCAGAGGGTCAGAGAAGTAGCTTTCAATGGGTACACATTGACCAATGTAACCAAAAGGTCAGAGAAGTAGCTTTCAATAGGTACACATTGACCAATGTAACCAGAGGGTCAGAGAAGTAGCTTTCAATGGGTACACATTGACCAATGTAACCAGAAGGTCAGAGAAGTAGCTTTCAATGGGTACACATTGAACAATGTAACCAGAAGGTCAGAGAAGTAGCTTTTAATTGGTAGATATTGAACAATCTAACCAGAAGGTCAGAGAAGTAGCTTTCAATGGGTACACATTGACCAATCCAACCAGAAGGTCAGAGAAGTAGCTTTCAATGGGTACACATTGAACAATCTAACCAGAAGGTCAGAGAAGTAGCTTTCAATGGGTACACATTGACCAATCTAACCAGAAGGTCAGAGAAGTAGCTTTCAATGGGTACACATTGACCAATGTAACCAGAGGGTCAGAGAAGAAGCTTTCAATGGGTACACATTGACCAATGTAACCAGAAGGTATGAGAAGTAGCTTTCAATGGGTACACATTGACCAATGTAACCAGAAGGTCAGAGAAGTAGCTTTCAATGAGTACACATTGACCAATGTAACCAGAAGGTCAGAGAAGTAGCTTTCAATGGGTACACATTGACCAATGTAACCAGAAGGTCAGAGAAGTAGCTTTCAATGAGTACACATTGACCAATGTAACCAGAAGGTCAGAGAAGTAGCTTTCAATGGGTACACATTGACCAATGTAACCAGAAGGTCAGAGAAGTAGCTTTTAATGGGTAGATATTGAACAATCTAACCAGAAGGTCAGAGAAGTAGCTTTCAATGGGTACACATTGACCAATCCAACCAGAAGGTCAGAGAAGTAGCTTTCAATGAGTACACATTGACCAATGTAACCAGAAGGTCAGAGAAGTAGCTTTCAATGGGTACACATTGACCAATGTAACCAGAAGGTCAGAGAAGTAGCTTTCAATGAGTACACATTGACCAATGTAACCAGAAGGTCAGAGAAGTAGCTTTCAATGGGTACACATTGACCAATGTAACCAGAAGGTCAGAGAAGTAGCTTTCAATGGGTACACATTGACCAATGTAACCAGAAGGTCAGAGAAGTAGCTTTCAATGGGTAGACATTGACCAATCCAACCAGAAGGTCGGAGAAGTAGCTTTCAATGGGTACACATTGACCAATCCAACCAGAAGGTCTTTCAATAGGTACACATTGACCAATGTAACCAGAGGGTCAGAGAAGTATCTTTCAATGGGTACACATTGACCAATGTAACCAGAAGGTCAGAGAAGTAGCTTTCAATGGGTACACATTGACCAATGTAACCAGAAGGTCAGAGAAGTAGCTTTCAATGAGTACACATTGATTAATGTAACCAGAAGGTCAGAGAAGTAGCTTTCAATGGGTACACATTGACCAATGTAACCAGAAGGTCAGAGAAGTAGCTTTCAATGAGTACACATTGACCAATGTAACCAGAAGGTCAGAGAAGTAGCTTTCAATGGGTACACATTGACCAATGTAACCAGAAGGTCAGAGAAGTAGCTTTTAATGGGTAGATATTGAACAATCTAACCAGAAGGTCAGAGAAGTAGCTTTCAATGGGTACACATTGACCAATCCAACCAGAAGGTCAGAGAAGTAGCTTTCAATGAGTACACATTGACCAATGTAACCAGAAGGTCAGAGAAGTAGCTTTCAATGGGTACACATTGACCAATCCAACCAGAAGGTCAGAGAAGTAGCTTTCAATGAGTACACATTGACCAATCTAACCAGAAGGTCAGAGAAGTAGCTTTCAATGGGTACACATTGACCAATCCAACCAGAAGGTCAGAGAATTAGCTTTCAATGGGTACACATTGACCAATGTAACCAGAAGGTCAGAGAAGTAGCTTTCAATGGGTAGACATTGACCAATGTAACCAGAAGGTCAGAGAAGTAGCTTTCAATGGGTACACATTGAACAATGTAACCAGAGGGTCAGAGAAGTAGCTTTCAATGGGTACACATTGACCAATGTAACCAGAAGGTCAGAGAAGTAGCTTTCAATGGGTACACATTGACCAATGTAACCAGAAGGTCAGAGAAGTAGCTTTCAATGGGTACACATTGACCAATCCAACCAGAAGGTCAGAGAAGTAGCTTTCAATAGGTACACATTGACCAATGTAACCAGAGGGTCAGAGAAGTAGCTTTCAATGGGTACACATTGACCAATGTAACCAGAAGGTCAGAGAAGTAGCTTTCAATGGGTACACATTGACCAATGTAACCAAAAGGTCAGAGAAGTAGCTTTCAATGGGTACATATTGACCAATGTAACCAGAGGGTCAGAGAAGTAGCTTTCAATGGGTACACATTGACCAATGTAACCAAAAGGTCAGAGAAGTAGCTTTCAATAGGTACACATTGACCAATGTAACCAGAGGGTCAGAGAAGTAGCTTTTAATGGGTACACATTGACCAATGTAACCAGAAGGTCAGAGAAGTAGCTTTCAATGGGTACACATTGAACAATGTAACCAGAAGGTCAGAGAAGTAGCTTTTAATTGGTAGATATTGAACAATCTAACCAGAAGGTCAGAGAAGTAGCTTTCAATGGGTACACATTGACCAATCCAACCAGAAGGTCAGAGAAGTAGCTTTCAATGGGTACACATTGAACAATCTAACCAGAAGGTCAGAGAAGTAGCTTTCAATGGGTACACATTGACCAATCTAACCAGAAGGTCAGAGAAGTAGCTTTCAATGGGTACACATTGACCAATGTAACCAGAGGGTCAGAGAAGAAGCTTTCAATGGGTAGACATTGACCAATGTAACCAGAAGGTCAGAGAAGTAGCTTTCAATGGGTACACATTGAACAATGTAACCAGAAGATCAGAGAAGTAGCTTTCAATGGGTAAATATTGAACAATCTAACCAGAAGGTCAGAGAAGTAGCTTTCAATGGGTAGATATTGAACAATCTAACCAGAAGGTCAGAGAAGTAGCTTTCAATGGGTACACATTGACCAATCCAACCAGAAGGTCAGAGAAGTAGCTTTCAATGGGTAGATATTGAACAATCCAACCAGAAGGTCAGAGAAGTAGCTTTCAATGGGTACACATTGACCAATCCAACCAGAAGGTCAGAGAAGTAGCTTTCAATGGGTAGATATTGAACAATCCAACCAGAAGGTCAGAGAAGTAGCTTTCCATGGGTACACATTGACCAATCTAACCAGAAGGTCAGAGAAGTAGCTTTCAATGGATAAATATTGAACATTCCAACCAGAAGGTCAGAGAAGTAGCTTTCAATGGGTACACATTGAACAATGTAACCAGAGGGTCAGAGAAGTAGCTTTTAATGGGTACACATTGAACAATCCAACCAGAAGGTCAGAGAAGTAGCTTTCAATGGGTAGATATTGAACAATCCAACCAGAAGGTCAGAGAAGTAGCTTTCAATGGGTAGATATTGAACAATCCAACCAGAAGGTCAGAGAAGTAGCTTTCAATGGGTACACATTGACCAATCCAACCAGAAGGTCAGAGAAGTAGCTTTCAATGGGTAAATATTGAACATTCCAACCAGAAGGTCAGAGAAGTAGCTTTCAATGGGTACACATTGACCAATCCAACCAGAGGGTCAGAGAAGTAGCTTTCAATGGGTACACATTGACCAATGTAACCAAAAGGTCAGAGAAGTAGCTTTCAATAGGTACACATTGACCAATGTAACCAGAAGGTCAGAGAAGTAGCTTTCAATAGGTACACATTGACCAATGTAACCAGAAGGTCAGAGAAGTAGCTTTCAATGGGTACACATTGAACAATGTAACCAGAAGGTCAGAGAAGTAGCTTTTAATGGGTAGATATTGAACAATCTAACCAGAAGGTCAGAGAAGTAGCTTTCAATGGGTACACATTGACCAATCCAACCAGAAGGTCAGAGAAGTAGCTTTCAATGGGTACACATTGAACAATCTAACCAGAAGGTCAGAGAAGTAGCTTTCAATGGGTACACATTGACCAATCTAACCAGAAGGTCAGAGAAGTAGCTTTCAATGGGTACACATTGACCAATGTAACCAGAGGGTCAGAGAAGAAGCTTTCAATGGGTAGACATTGACCAATGTAACCAGAAGGTCAGAGAAGTAGCTTTCAATGGGTACACATTGAACAATGTAACCAGAAGATCAGAGAAGTAGCTTTCAATGGGTAAATATTGAACAATCTAACCAGAAGGTCAGAGAAGTAGCTTTCAATGGGTAGATATTGAACAATCTAACCAGAAGGTCAGAGAAGTAGCTTTCAATGGGTACACATTGACCAATCCAACCAGAAGGTCAGAGAAGTAGCTTTCAATGGGTAGATATTGAACAATCCAACCAGAAGGTCAGAGAAGTAGCTTTCAATGGGTACACATTGACCAATCCAACCAGAAGGTCAGAGAAGTAGCTTTCAATGGGTAGATTTTGAACAATCCAACCAGAAGGTCAGAGAAGTAGCTTTCCATGGGTACACATTGACCAATCTAACCAGAAGGTCAGAGAAGTAGCTTTCAATGGATAAATATTGAACATTCCAACCAGAAGGTCAGAGAAGTAGCTTTCAATGGGTACACATTGAACAATGTAACCAGAGGGTCAGAGAAGTAGCTTTTAATGGGTACACATTGAACAATCCAACCAGAAGGTCAGAGAAGTAGCTTTCAATGGGTAGATATTGAACAATCCAACCAGAAGGTCAGAGAAGTAGCTTTCAATGGGTAGATATTGAACAATCCAACCAGAAGGTCAGAGAAGTAGCTTTCAATGGGTACACATTGACCAATCCAACCAGAAGGTCAGAGAAGTAGCTTTCAATGGGTAAATATTGAACATTCCAACCAGAAGGTCAGAGAAGTAGCTTTCAATGGGTACACATTGACCAATCCAACCAGAGGGTCAGAGAAGTAGCTTTCAATGGGTACACATTGAACAATCCAACCAGAAGGTCAGAGAAGTAGCTTTCCATGGGTACACATTGACCAATCTAACCAGAAGGTCAGAGAAGTAGCTTTCAATGGGTAACTATTATTTATTTCTGTGAGTTCCAATCTGGTTTCCTCCCATTTCCACTATTAGGCCAATTTCTCTCTGATGACAATGATAAAAGAAAATACTGTGTAAGAAATCACTTGAAATAATAGAACTGAAAACTGCCTTTGGCAGAATTATACTCATTTCAAGTAAGTATGGACGAGTCTTCCATAACCTCGTGGTTCCTCTTGCTTTGAGACCAGAGACCATAATAGGTAGAAGCACACAGCACAGCTTTTCACACTGCACAGTAATGGTTGAGTGATACTTTGAGCATTGCAATATGGTATACAAATGATCCCTCGAAACAGGGTGGTTGAAACACGAACAGGGATAGTTTGGCACACTTCCTGCAAAGGTTCATGAGGAGAATTCATTCAAGTTGAGTCTTTTCAATGAATGAAATATTTAAAAAGTTCCCTCTTACACCATGACATACAATTGAAATTTTAACTCTGTAATAGCCCTGCATGTATTCAGATTCACCATGAGTTTCATAAAATAATACATATAGTTGGTACTGCGTCATTTTATTAATCTCCACTTAATCAATTTTCATGCATAAATATAATCCAAACCTATTAGACTAGCTTTGTTGTAACAGCAACGTATTGTCTGAAATGCATGAATGCTATAATTATGTATACATATAGGTGCAATGCCTCTTGAGCACTGCAAACATTTACTACTGTTCTCTATCATATTATACTTGTCCATTTTGTCTCTAAATGTCACATACCTTCTTCGTAGATCATTCTGTTTTTGCCAAAAACAAACTGTCCATTCCAGTGGACCGGCTCCGTTAACTCAACATAATTCAACTTTTAACACCTTAAGCTTATACACTGCAGTGCATCATAAACATGTCTTTGTAAAACAAGCTTGAAGGAGACAAAATCTACATCTACATCTAGAATGAGAAACCTGCTTTGCCATGACATGATCACCACCTAGACCATGTATGTGGCCTATTGCCATAAAAACAAGCTCAGACAATTGTGGATTTTGTTGCAAATTTCTCTACATTATTTACAGAGTCGACTTTTAAAGTCACATTACTATTCAAAGGGGGGAGGTGTATAGAAAATGTAACATGACGTCATGCAACATATATATTGAACTTTGCTATGATCACACATCTGATGGAGAAATTCAATGTCCCTCAGCCCCAGTCAGTTTGCTTTCTACCAATAGGGGAAGGTAAAATACTCAAAGAACTGCCCAAATCGATGAACATAGGTTTCTTCACACATATAACAGTGATTTCATACACGTTTCAGCATTACAGAACGTATATAAGCATTCAAAAGTTTACCTAAGAAACCATGATAATCAATTTACAATGGATGCCACTTACATATGAATCTATGATTCTACACAGAACTGATCAAAACAATTTAGGGTGAAATCTGGGTGGTGAGTCAAGCTATTACGCACAGAGCAGTACAGAAACAATTTCACCTCAAACGTACAGATGTCTCGTCTATACACAACATGGTCACACACAAACAATGGGAGGGTATACTGAAATGACTATATCTACACAAAGATTCCCCCACTGTGAAAGAAATAGAACTTGAGCTCAACAGAATACAATCTCCCTGCAATCTAACCTGTACAGAGAAACCACCTGTCTATAAAGGCCACTCTTCTCTCTTTAATACACCTGCTTCTAAGGTGGCCTTGATATACTGATACACCTGTCTATAAAGGCCACTCTTCTCTCTTTAATACATCCGCATCTAAAGTGGCCTTGATAAACTGATACACCTGTCTATATAGGCCACTCTTCTCTCTTTAATCATCCGCATCTAAAGTGGCCTTGATAAACTGATACACCTGTCTATATAGGCCACTCTTCTCACTTCAATACACCTTCACCTAAAGTGGCCTTGATATACTGATACACCTGTCTATATAGGCCACTCTTCTCACTTCAATACACCTTCACCTAAAGTGGCCTTGATATACTGATACACCTGTCTATATAGGCCACTCTTTTCACTTCAATACACCTGCATCTAAAGTGGCCTTGATATACTGATACACCTGTCTATAAAGGCCACTCTTCCCCCTTCAATACACCTGCTTCTAAAGTGGCCTTGATATACTGATACACCTGTCTATAAAGGCCACTCTTCCCACTTCAATACACCCGCATCTAAAGTGGCCTTGATATACTGATACACCTGTCTATAAAGGCCACTCTTCCCCCTTCAATACACCTGCATCTAAAGTGGCCTTGATATACTGATACACCTGTCTATGAAGGCCACTCTTCCCATTTCAATACACCTGCTTCTAAGGTAGCCTTGATAAACTGATACACCTGTCTATAAAGGCCACTCTTCCCATTTCAATATACCTGCTTCTAACGTGGTCTTGATATACTGATACACCTGTCTATAAAGGACACTCTTCCCATTTCGATACACCTGCATATAAAGCGACCTTGATATACTGATACACCTGCATCTAAAGTGGCCTTGATAAACTGATACACCTGTCTATAAAGGCCACTCTTCCCATTTCAATACACCTGCTTCTAAAGTGGCCTTGATATACTGATACACCTGTCTATAAAGGACACTCTTCCCATTTCGATACACCTGCATATAAAGCGACCTTGATATACTGATACACCTGCATCTAAAGTGGCCTTGATATACTGATACACCTGTCTATAAAGGCCACTCAATCGAAGAGCCATTTATTTGAAATCATAATTGACATGACGATCTTTTAGGAGCTGTATGTTGCGATTGTTTGGACATTTTACTCTGTAATTTAGTATGTTGTAGCTGAGTCTTCTAGCTTTTGGGGTCTTTGCATCCGTTTATCAATCAGATTTAGGGATCATGGCCGAATTTCAGCTTGAAGATCGACTTCTATAAATCATTCTAGACCCAGCTGTGCTTGCACGTGGTAAGTAAATGGGAAGATTTGTGGCTCAATGGGTCAGGCGCTGTTTTAAGAACGCGGGGCCCCCGGTTCGAATAGTGGTGTGGGAAGAGTCAATTTTTCTATTCCTTTTGCAATGTTTACTTTGCCACTTTCTTCTGTTCTATCCCTCATTTTGTCATTCTCTTTTTGATTTTCTTTCCCTTTTTTCCCTCTCACCCCTTTATCTAACATGACTATTAATTACATGTTGTTTACATTATATTTGACCATTTAGGCAAATCTTTGCAATGTTAGTATGTTGAAAGTGTGCTATGAGTTTTCGTTCGCGTTGCCTTTGATTTCTTATGAATAGATGGTGTCACCGTGGAAGGTCCATGGTGTCACCGTGCATTACCATCCCATGTCTGTGAACGAAGTTGACAATACAGACCACCTTATACTTGTCCACAAGTATGTCTCGTTCAACTTGTTTCTTGCAGAGTCAATTCTCTCAGCTTTATGTAGCTCACAACCGTACTCATATACTTGCTGATTACGTTACAGTGCTGCCGTGCGTTTTCTATGACCGCGATATCAGCTAACATGAACATGATGACGAAATGATGTCAGATGTTAAAATGTATGTCGCAATATCATACAAGGTCCTGGATGGTACGATCGAGGTTTCACCGGAAGTATCGCGAAACAAAGACAAAAACAAATGTTATGAACTGTGGTCTCCTGCACAGGAAGAAAAGCAGCACAACAGTAGCTGAGTCATACACGCGAGCCAAAACGAAACCATTTACCATGTTTATAAAGAGCGTTATCATGTATGTTGTATCATTCCATACTGAATGCACAGCAAATGGTCGACGCTATCGTATCAGCTGTCTTCCAGTAGTTTGACTTTGGCATCAGAGTTCCGACTCTTTTATCTAAGAGTAGAACTTACATAAACTTTGTGATAATGTAAGCCTTATACAATGTAGGAGACAGTACATTTGATATTTTGCCCAGGCGGAAATTGCATTCTTTTCTTCTCAGCACCTGGGCTTAAATCTCTGCGTGGTACATGAAAGCTCAAGTTTGAAGTCGGACGAATTTTTGTAAAGTAGCTGATCAAGGTAAGATGGCCTTCGTTTAAACCAATCCTTCGTTATACTTTGACCATGATGACGACGCTGGACACATTTCCCTTTCCGTGAGAGAGAAAGGGGTGGGTGGGGCCAGTAAAACAGTTGAGAAAGGAGAGAGGATGAGAAGAGAAGAGAGAGAGAGAGAAAGAAGGAGAAAGAGAGAGAGAGATAGAGGAAGGATGCAGACAGTTCTCTCTTATCTGTTTTTCCTTTGTCTCTGCCTCTGTATGTGTGTCTGTCTGTCTCTCTCTCATCCATTCTCTCTCTCTCCCTCTCTATCCCCCCCCCCCCCTCCCTCTCTCCGTCTCGCCCTATTCCTCATCTCCGTCTTTCTTTATTAGGTGATCTGTCGGTTACGACAGATCAACTTCTAATTTCGTTAGAAATTTCCTTTATACTTTTATTCCATGCCCCCCACTTTTTTTTGTGGAAACTATATCTCAACAATGCACATGTCATGTCTCACCAAGTTTCCATCATGTATAGGTATGTATGTGAAGATGTTCCCGCAACATTTCCAAGGTCATTTTTTAATCGTGACGCAATTTAATCCAAACCAATTCTTGGATATATCTCTTGAACTAATCATTTATATGTTATGACGTTTGACATGCATGAAGTTAATGACGTGACAATTAATTTCAATCGATGAAAATGCGCGCGTAAGCGTACTTTAGCGCTAAAAATGCGCGCGCAAAATTTCAAAATGCTCCAAATCAACCAAAAACTGCTTTGCATATGTTTCAGGCCATTTCTAGCATTTCAAAGAATTCCGCGCGTTAGCGCGTTTTTCCGTGCGTTACGCATACACAGCCTCAAAATTCCTTTTTTTCTTTTTTGTTACTAATTTCATGTTTTTGACACTACTAACATCACATCCTGCAATTATTGAGCCATTTCCATGCATTAACATGATCGTGCGGGTACGTTAAAGTTGAAAGTCTGCGCGTGCGTGAATACGATTTTTTTGTGCAAATATTGCAAAAAACGTGACTGTCTTCAAGCGGCCATAGCTCCTCAGAATGGCTGATGACCCCCATTTTTTTTTTAATATTCGGAAAGACTATGAAATGTAGATGTGATTTTATTTGTCATTTTACTGTTAAATACATCGCGACGTCTTCATATTGCATATGAATCAAAACATGAATGTTCATGTATGACGTCCGATCTTTTTTTACTCGTTTTTGCGTATTTAGGTAATTCTTGATCTTTTTTCTCCCAAGTTTCAGTATGTTGTGCCTAAGACATTGCTCTATGGTAGGGTTGCCTTCATTTCTCATTTTTAACAAGTCTTCAAAATGTAAATTTGATTATAGGCATTAATATCAAAATCGAACGTATGTACGTGTAATGTCAATGGGAGAGTCATTTATTTGAAATCATAATTGACATGACGATCTTTTAGGAGCTGTATGTTGCTTATGTTTTGACATTTTAATCTGTAATTTAGTATGTTGTAGCTGAGTATTCTAGCTTTTTGGGTCTTTGTCTCCGTTTATCAATCAGATGTCGGGATCATGGCCGAATTTCGGCTTCAATATCGACTTGTATAAATCATTCTAGACCCAGTTGTGTTTGCACGTGTTAAGTGAATTGGAAGATTTGTGGCTCAATGTGTAAGGCGCTGTTTTAAGAACGCGAGGCCCCCGGCTCGAATCGTGGTGTGGGAAGAGTCAATTTTTCTATTCCTTTTGCAATGTTTACTTTGCCACCTTCTTCTGTTCTATCCATTACTTTGTCATTCTCTTTGATATTTTCTTTCCCTTTTTTCCCTCTCATCCCTTTATCTTACGTGACTATTAATTACATGTTGTCTACATTATATTTGAACACTTAGGCAAATCTTTGCAATGTTAGTATGTTGTAGGTGTGCTATGAGATTTCGTTCGCGTTGCCTTTGATTTCTTATGAATAGATAATGTCACCGTGGAAGGTCCATGGTGTCACCGTGCATTACCATCCCATGTCTGTGAACGAAGTTGACACTACAGACCACCTTATACTTGTCCACAAGTATGTCTCGTTCAACTTGTTTCTTGCAGAGTCAATTCTCTCAGCTTCATGTAGCTCACAACCGTACTCATATACTTGCTAATTACGTTACAGGGCTGCCGTGCGTTTTCTATGACCGCGATATCAGCTAACATGAACATGATGACGAAATGATGTCAAATGTTAAAATGTATGTCGCAATATCATACAAGGTCCTGGATGGTACGATCGAGGTGTCACCGGAAGTATCGCGCAACAAAGACAGAAAAAAATGTTATGAATTGTGGTCTCCTGCACAGGGAAAAAAAAAGCAGCACAACAGTAGCTGAGTCATACACGCGAGCCAAAACGAAACCATTTACCATGTTTATAAAGAGCGTTATCATGTATGTTGTATCATTCCATACTGAATGCACAGCAAATGGTCGACGCTATCGTATCAGCTGTTTTCTAGTAGGTTGACTTTGGCATCAGAGTTCGGATTCTTTTATCGAAGACTAGAACTTACATAAGCTTTGTGATAACATAAGCCTTATACAATGTAGGAGACAGTAGATTTAATATTTTGCCCAGGCGGAAATTGCATTCTTTTCTTCTCATTTTTTCAAATTGCATTGTAGAGCAAACATCTCAGCACCTGTGCTTAAATCTCTGCGTGGTACATGAAAGCTCAAGTTTGAAGTCGGACGAACTTTTGTAAAGTAGCTGATAAAGGTAAGATGGCCTTCGTTTAAACCAATCCTTCGTTTTACTTTGACCATGATGACGACGCTAGACACATTTCTCTTTCCGTGAGAGAGAATAGGGTGGGTGGGGCCAGTAAAACAGTTGAGAAAGGAGAGAGGATGAGAAGAGAAGAGAAGAGAGAGGGAGAAAGAGAAGGAGAAAGAGAGACAGAGAGAGAGAGAGAGAGTGGAAGGATGCAGAGAGTTCTCTTTTTTTCTGTTTTTCCTTTGTCTCTGTCTCTGTATGTCTGTCTGTCTGTCTGTCTGTCTGTCTCTCTCTCTCATCCATTCTCTCACTCTCTCCCTCTCTATCCCCCCCCCCCTCTCTCCGTCTCGCCCTATTCCTCATCTCCGCCTTTCTTTATTAGGTGGTCTGTCGTAACCGAATAAGACGGTTAGTCAATTTGATCTACACTAGTACTAGTACTAGGGTAAAGAGGTTGTTATACCAATAACGTTAGTCTAAAAGCTAGACAGAGATATTTCGAGGAAATTTCAATGTTCATCCAATATCGCGTCGCTCTCGGATATCACGTACATTGTATCTACGACAAGTACGAGCGCAAATACAAATGCACGCACGCGAAGGTGAACCGCACCTGGGTATTTCGCAATACCAGCGGTGGGAAGTCCCGCTTTACATTCGCGTTGTATGGTATTTCAGACCCCTGCATGAATTTAGAAAAAAAAAAAGGACTACACCTGCATAGGCCATGGGCCAGAAACCGAAAAGGCCCCTCCCCTTAGCCACAATTTCAAACAATGTTTTTATGTAGGCAGGACCCTCAGCTTTCAGAATCTGCCTGTTTGCCATTGCATTGGTGGTGGGTGTGGCCACTATGGCCGTTACCGTGGTAACATGTCAATGAAATTTGGGAATTTAAAGAAGTTACGAAATTGTCATATATTTCTTAAATGATGACATCAAAAGACAAAATTGGTATGTAAGTATACATTTCAAGAGTTTCCCAATTAATTCTGATAGTAATCTAAGCCATTTAAGGCCACTGTCATGCTCAAAAATGGTTATTGCCATGGAAACGATATGAACCGAAAAAGGCAATTTTGTTAGAAAACCATTCAAATATATGTGAATGCACAGCAAAAAACCTAATCTAAGTTTATAATTTTATAAATATTTAGATGCCAGAATAGTAACAATCAAGATTGAGTCATTTCTAACTGATACCTGTCACGCATAAAATGACTGTTGCTATGAAAACACCATGTTGCCAAAAATATTGAACTAACAAAAAAATATACGTAAGTGCCATATATTTCTCACTTGGTAAACAAAAACAAAAAATGAAATTAGTGTCTAAGTATACATTGATCAAAGTGCCGAATTGATTCTGATCGGAATCTGAGTTATGTTAGGTCATGATCATACCTAGAAACAGTTGATGTCATGGAAACGAAATATAAACAGTCATTTTTTTTTCTTCAGAAAATCATTCAAACATATGTAAATACACAGCAAAAAACATAATTCTAGTTTATGTTTTTATGAATATTAAGATGCCAGAATAGCAGCAATCAAGATTGAGTCATTTCTAAGTGAAAACTGCAACGCATTAAACGACTGTCGCTATGTGACAACACCACGGTGCCAAAAAATATTGAACTTACTGAAATAAAAACACAAAATTGGTGTCTATCAAGGTGCTCAGTTGATTCTGATCACAATCTAAGTCGTGTATTAAAGGTCATGATCATACCTAAAAAGAGTTGTTGTCATGGAAACGATATATAAAAAGGCATTATGTTACAAAAATATTCAAATACATGTAACTACGCAGCACAAAACCTAATCCTTCTTTCTATTTTTATGAATATTTACATGCCAGAAGAGTAGAAATAAAAATTTAGTCATTTCTATGTGAAAACTGTCATACATAAAACGACTGTTGCTATGACACCACAATGATATCAACAATAAAATTACAGAATTATAAGAAAGTGTCATACATTTCCCATATGGTGAATTAAAAACACAAAACAGGTGTCTAGGTATACATTTTTTCATGATGCAAAGTTGATTTTGATTGTAATGTAATTCATTTAAGATCACAATTATGCCTAGTACAGTAGTATAGTAGTATAGTAGTTGCTGCCATGGAAATGATGTGAGCAAAAAAAAACCAAATTTGTAAGAAAAACATTCAAATATATATAGAATTATTTCGCACAAAACCTTATCCTAATTTAAATTAGTATGAATGTTTAGATGCCAAAATGTAAGTAATCATGATTGAAGTATTTCTAAGTGATAACTGTCATACCTCGAATGACTGATGTTATTGCAACACCATGGCGGCAAAAATAAAATTGATAAGCTAATTACATACAAAGCAATACCAAGGTGATGTGAGGCACTTTCATCTCTTGTTCTTTCTAATTGTCATTGTCATAGTATCTCACCAATCAAGAATGACAATTCCAGAACATGGTTAAATATATAATCTATTATCTCAAATTTATTGATTGATCGCAATCAAGATCTGAAACATTTTTAAGTTTGTGGTCATGCCAAATACAAAATGTTACTAGGGCAAAGGCACAATCGAATATAAAATAATTTGCCATTATCATTATTTTTTTTCATTATCATTTTGTTTTGTTTGGATGGAGGAGCTACGTACCACTAAACATACCCATGTATATAGTAATGTATGTATTTTTGTTGTCTGGTTGATTGCAATCAATATTTTGGTCATATTGTTAGCTGATTATTGTGGGCATTTTGAAAGTGGTTATGCTTACATACTATTTAGATAAGGGAAGTCCAGAAAATTCCATGCTTTGAAAACAAAATATAAGTACAATATAATACAATATGTAGAGATAAATACCCGAAGCTTCTAAATTAAATGCAATAAAATGTTCAAGTTTTCCTAATAAATTAAATCCATGGTCAGGTCAAGGATTGTTGCTACACCAACTCGTGATTTGGGGAAGTTTTATTTGAAAAGTAGTTTACTGAAACCAAAATATTGTTTCTCAAGTAACTAGGTATTGGACTGTTATAGCTATCTTGCTGATTGCAATCAAGATGTCGATAGCTTAAGTCAAGCTCTATGGGGGAGGGGGAGCATAAATTACAAGTTTCAGGCTACCACCTATGCTCTATTGATGTCACTGTCCAACAAACTAAAAAGCATTAGATAGAAGTTCAGCATAATTATCCATTACACCACAAAATTACCAAAAATGGACACAAACAGAAATACAGTCAGAAGGTCCGGTAGGTGCATGTATGTTGCATGCTCAGAATGAGGATGTAAAGCATAAGATTAAGATACCTGATACAGTTAGATATTACAATGTGATTTTACAAAATGTGCAGGAAGAGTCTTTGGATAATGACAGTGATGCAGATGACAATTAAAGTGTACTTGTAAGGTACATGGTTTTTACAATAAGCAACAATATTTGTCATGACCTGGACCATAATTGTCAAAAAATCTTGAAAGCATTCATCTGGAAAGCTTGAAATTCATATTGTCATGCCAACAGCCAAGTACTTCACACTGATTTCAGAACACTGTGACATGTGATGACATTAAATGACTTGGATTTTTATTTTAGTCACCTAATATATGTAACTAAGCACTTTCATAGAGTTTTGACAGGGTAAAATTACAAATATGTCATTTTATGAAATTCGATTAATTGATTGATTAGTTGTCATGACAATGGCTTCACACTAACATCAACTATGGGTTTGAGAGGAAACATGCACATTATGATATCTTATGGTTAATTAGAAAGACAACAAAAGGATTAAAGAGTGAACCGGGAGAGAGATAGGATTTTGATGTGTACCTCGTATGTGCTTTGCACATCTACTTCATATATTATATCATGCTGTTGTCATGGCATGGCAACTAACCAATTAGAAATTACCATAAACACCTAACAATACCATAATATTGATTTCCATCATTTAAAAACCTAAGCCATCATAATACCAGAAACTTATGGTAACTTTTCTTCTCCCTATTTGTATAATATATTGAATATGTTCATTAAAATAACCTTCTCTGTAACT
This sequence comes from Arbacia lixula, assembly GCA_963669155.1. Taxonomy (NCBI): domain Eukaryota; kingdom Metazoa; phylum Echinodermata; class Echinoidea; order Arbacioida; family Arbaciidae; genus Arbacia; species Arbacia lixula. The sequence continues at coordinate 21,493,461 of OZ022592.1, forward strand.
TTACCATAGCAATGGCCATATTTTGACCGGGAACTTGACCTTAAATTACTAATATTCTAATCAAAATCAACTGGGTTCCTTGCAAAATGTATACTTAGACAATAATCATTTTTTTATGCGACCATATGGCAAATATATGGCACTTTCTTATATTCCTGTAATTTCAGTATTTGGGCACCACGGTGTTGTCATAGCAACATTCGCTAATATGCGTGACAGTTATCATTTAGGAATGACTAAATCTTGATTGTTGCTATTGTGGTATCTATATATTTATGAAACTATGAACTAGGATTAGCTTTTTTGCTACTTATTTACATATATCTGAATGGTTTTCTAAAACAAAATGCCTTTTTTGTATATTGTTTCCATGACAACAACTATTTCGAGGTATGCTCATGACCTTACACGACTTAAATTCTGATCAGAATCAACTGGGCATAGCAACAGTCATTCTATGCGTGACAGTTATCACTTAAAAATGACTCAGTCTTGAGTGCTACTAGTCTAGAATCTAAATATTCATGAAACTATAAACTAGGATGATTTATTTTCTGTGTATTAACATATATTTTATTGGTTTTCTTTGTTGGGTTCACATCGTTTTCATTGCAGCTTCCATATTTAGTCATGATCGTGATCTCTAACGACTTAAATTACAATCGGAATCAACTGGGCACCTTGATAAATGTATACGTAGACACTTATTTTGTGTTTTCATGTCACCATGTCAGAAATATATGGTCATTTCTTATATTTTTGTAATTTCAATATGTTGGGCACCATTGTGTTGTCATAGCAACGGTGCTTTTTTCATGATTGTTAACACTTGAAACACCTCAATTTTCAATGCTATGATTCTGACGTCTTAATATTCATAACTTTGGGGTTAAGGTTTGTGCATCCTTAATTCATATATTTCATTATTTTACAAAAAATAACCTCTTTTGTATCGTTTCCATGGCAATAACCAATATTTTCATATGATTGTGACCTTAAATGTCTTAGATTCTGATCAGAATTAATAATAATAATAATAATAATAGAGCACATTTATAACGCGCCTAATACTATGTTTCTAGGCGCTGTGTTGCTGCTGTCCCCGCAGTCATTAAGTGAAGTTCTATCCTTATACCAAATGGAAAGCTGGGACAGCAGCACCACGATTAAATTTAAATTACGAAAGGCAAATCAATTCGACCTAGGCCTATACAGATTTAAATAAGTGGGACTTTAACATTGTTTTGAAAGTATGTAGCGATGGGGCGTTTTGAATGAAGGCAGGAAGGCTATTTCACAATTGGGGAGCAATTGGGTAACTCGCAACATGTACAGTTAGACACTAATTTTGTATTTATATGTCAATATTTGAGAGGAGGATGGCAATTTCTAAAAATTCCAGCATTTCACTGATGTGTTCCCATGGCAACGGCTCTGTAGACCACACCCACCGCCAGCGCAATGGCAAACGGGCAGATTCTGATAGCTGAGGGTCCTGGCTAAGATAAAAACCCAAAAGAAAATTGTGGCCAAATGGGGGAGGGGGGGGGGGCAGCGGTGTAGGTAGCCCACAGTCTAGTAGTACGTCATTCACCATATATACAACGAATAATCGTGGGATACAAATTCTGTGAAAACAGAGAACTTGTTGGAAGCTGGAATACCAGGTAGTATAGGGCAGCCAACGTCCTCGTATACCAATATTTTAATAACCTCCCCCCCCCCCCCCCCTTCTGGTCACCCGCCTCCCCCACGTTCTCTCAGACCAAATATTCTTGATAACAACTGCCCCACCCCCAGCTCCTGTATGCAAATTCATGGGTACCCCTCCCCACGGTCCCCGCACAATTAACTGGAACCAGTTGATTCTTGCAAATTGGTGAGCTTACGGGGCTGGGGGGGGGGGGGGATTGGGGGGCTTGGGGGGGGGGGGGAGTCTCATGAATATTTCGTATATAAGAGGTCGTGGGGGTGGGGATGGGTAATCAAGATTATTTGGAATACTGGGACTGGCTGTTGATGGGGGGGGGGGGGGGGGTCCCAAGAAAGTTTTGTAAAATAGGACATTGGGGGCGGGGGAAGGAGGGGTACACAAGTCAGAATGTAGAGTAGTGGATAGGAGTTCTCAATATTTTGAATACGGGGATTGGCGGGGGGGGGGGTAGGGGTTAAAAAAATGTGTGGTATGAGAGAGCGTGGGGGAGATGCGTGTGGTGAGGGATACCCAAGACTATTTGGTAAATGGGGACTCAAGAATATTTTGTAAACGGGGACTGGGGGGGGGGGGATTCCCACAAACATTTGGTATTAGACGACGTGGGAGAGGGGGCGGGGCGGTGTTAGGCAAGGAAGACAATAATTAAAAGTTGTCTAGAGTTTGTGGTATATACGGGGACATGCCGCTGGGAAGGAAAATAAGAAAAACAAAGTCCTTTAGATATGGGTTTCCTTTTCATCCAAAAATCCTACAAATCCTAATTTGAAAAAGAACAGCCTCTTGATATGGTTTCTTTTCGTCTCGCCTGAACAAAGTTCGGCAGAGACATAGAAATCATTTTTCCTGTTAGTCTGTTGGTCTGTTACAAACATTTTAAAGTTTTTGTTTAACTTGCTTTAATTTCTTTATTTCTGCATCAATTGTGATCAACCTTGGAACAAATGATCCTTGGATAATACCACATGTGTCTTCATGAGGATGATGGGGTCAATGGTCATCTTGGGGTCAATAGGTCAAATGAGGCCGTGCTCATCATTTTTCTCAAAGTTTTCGTTTGACTTGCTCTCATTTCTTTATTTCTGCATCAATTGTGATCACACTTGGTACAAATGATCCTTGGGTAATACCACATGTGTCTTCATTAAGATGATGTGGTTATAGGTTATCTAGGGGTCAAAAGGTCAAATGATATTAGACCATGCCCATCATTTTTTAAAGTATGTTATTAACTAAAGGACGTTTCTTTATTTCAGGTCGGAGCAAACTTGGCACAGATGTGCTGGGGATTGTTCTTAAAGTTTTGGTTTAACTTGCTCTTTTTTTTCTGCATTAATTGTGTTTATACTTGGTCCAAATGATCCTTGGGTAATACCGCATGTGTGTTGATGAGGATGATAAGGTCAAAGGTCATCTAGGCACCATTTTAAATATTTGAAAAAAAAATAGCATTGTTTATTGTTTGCGAAATCAGAAATCAGGCGAGACTCGTGGTTCGCGAACCACCTTATTTAAATTTATTCCTCTTTTCTCTTCCATTTGCTCTGGGACTTTCAAATTTCTTAAACTCAGTTGAAACCCCTACCCACGTCTCTGTATACCAACAATTCTTGAGTACCCATCCCCCCGCCCCAATGGCCCGTATAGCAAGTGTACCCCTGCCCCGCCCCCACGTCCACGTATACCAAATTTATACGAGTACCCTTCCCCACATTCCTTTCCCCACATTCTCTTTTACATGTATATTCCGTTTATTGAAACCACTTTCTATCTATTTTTACAAATGTAAACGGTTGGATAAAATAACAATAAATAAAATAAGCATACCTATAATATCTAAAACAAAATAACGAAAATACAACTGTTATCTATGTCAAATCACATCATAGTGCACTAAAATATAGCAAAAAAAAACTAATTTTGAGTTTGTTCATATAGCATTTTAATAAGGTACCGGGTAGAGTTAAATGGCGTATTGTTAAATCTGAAATAAATATTGAATTGAATTGAATCTGCGATATGATATTATTAAGCTATATATACTACAATAATGAATGGATATAAAAGTAGCTAGTTAACATGATGAAAGAAAGATAAGAGTATTTATAAATCATTTTACCGGTATACAAGGTGTATTCGTGACACATAATTGGGAATTGAAAAATACCAGCTAATTTGGACTGCATTAAAGTGATACTTGAGAGGATTTTAAAAGTAGGTCATCTAAGGATCACACATTATAAAATGTCATAGACCAAATATAGGTAATGTTATAATACATGTTTCTATAGTCTTGAGTACCCCCCCCCCTCTCCCCCACACTCCACACGTCCCCGTATACCAAAAAGTCTTGAGTACCCCCCCCCCCACTCTTCACAAATTCCCATATACCAAATAGCCTTGAGTACCCCCCCCCTCCTCACAAATTCCCATATACCAAATAGCCTTGAGTACCCCCCCCCCTCCTCACAAATCTCCGTATACCAAATAGTATTGAGTACCCCTCCCTCTCACAAATCTCCGTATACCAAATAGTCTTGAGTACCCTCCCCCCCCTCACAAATCTCCGTATACCAAATAGTCTTGAGTACCCCCCCCCCCACTCTTCACAAATTCCCATATACCAAATAGCCTTGAGTACCCCCCCTCCTCACAAATCCCCGTATACCAAATAGCCTTGAGCACACTCCCCCCCTCCCCCTCCTCACAAATCCCCGTATACCAAATAGTCTTGAGTACCCTCCCCCCCCCCTCCTCACATATCCCCGTATACCAAATAGCCTTGAGTACCCCCCCCCCTCCTCACAAATCCCCGTATACCAAATAGTCTTGAGTACCCCCCCCCCACTCCTCACAAATCCCCGTATACCAAATAGTCTTGAGTACCCCCCCCCCCACTCCTCACAAATCCCCGTATACCAAATAGTCTTGAGTACCCCCCCCCTCCCTCCTCACAAATCCCCGTATACCAAATAGTCTTGAGTACCCCCCCCCCCCCCTCCCTCCTCACAAATCCCTGTATACAAAATAGTCTTGAGTACCCTCCCCCCCCCTCACAAATCCCCGTATACCAAATAGTCTTCAGTACCCCCCCCCCCCCTTCCTCACAAATCCCCGTATACCAAATAGTCTTGAGTACACCCCCCCCCCTTCCTCACAAATCCCCGTATACCAAATAGCCTTGAGTACACCCCCCCCCTTCCTCACAAATCCCCGTATACCAAATAGTCTTGAGTACCCTCCCCCCCCCCCTCACAAATCCCCGTATACCAAATAGTCTTGAGTACCCCCCCCCCTCACATATCCCCGTTTATATCCCTTCTATGAATATTCATGAGTATTCTAGGAACGTGATTGGTCAATTGATGCTTGAAGAGCTCCGGATATTTTTCACTATTTTTTCCTGGGGAGGACTGCGCATGCTCTTTCCCTGAGCGGGTGCACAGTGAATGCAGTGCGCGGTGTGTTGCGCATTTACCTGGGATGAACCGATATCGAGACAGAGAAAAAAAGGCAACTATTTTTGCTCTGTTATTGTTTTACAGAAGGGATATAAAACAAATATACCAAGTATTGAGTTCGAAAGTATAGTTAAAATTATCCATCTTCGGAGGGACTGGCATAGGTTACTATTTTTTCCTCGGGGGCTTCGCCCCTCGGAAAAAATAGTTCTATGCCACTCCCTCCTCAGATAGATAATTTCCACTATACAATCTCACAGCTTGGTATATTTGTATATTATATCCCTTCTATGAATATTCATGAGTATTCTGGGAACGTGATTGGTCAATTGATGATCGCAGACTACAAAATAATTTGACTATATCTGCCTCAGCTCCGGATATTTTTCACTATTTTTGCATGGGGAGGACTGCGCATGCTCTATTTACTATTTTCTTCCTTGGCACTACTGCGCATGCTCTCTACCTGAGCGGGCGTAAATTAGTGCGCGCATGAATGCAGTGCGCGGTGTGTTGCACATTTACCTGGGATGAACCGATATCGAGACAGAGAAAAAAAAGGCGACATACAACCACATGGTGCTACCGAAAGTTTTACTATTTTCTAAATAGTATTTATTAGTTATTGTTTT
>OZ022593.1:0-212535 GCA_963669155.1 Arbacia lixula
GGGAAAGCCATCTAAACTTAAGATAAATTACAGCAGCATAACTTTAACATAACTTTAACTTACAAGACTCTAAGTTTACACACAAAAGCTAAGTTAAGTTACAGACTAAAAAATGCTTACATACCGATTATTGCGGGTTTTTCTTTCCTATTTAACTCCCAGCTTAGCTGACTGGTTGCACTTTCACGACTTCAATACATCTGGGCTCCCGAGCCGAACATACAGCTAAACTTCCAGAAGTATGCTAAGTCGAAGTCCCGTCTCTCTCTCTCTGATCCCGACTGGCGTGGATCCTTTCCGTGAGAAAATCTGGCTAAACTCTGAAGCTTGCCGCCAAAATCAGTCACTAATTATAGTGAGTCGCGGTCACTGACCGCGCGCAATACCGGAGCGCGCGCGAAGTCAGAGAGAAAGGCGCGAAATGTAAGGTCACAAAATAATAACAGCTAACTGTGCTAAGCAGGTTAATTACGCACACATAAGCAGGAATCGCTGCTTTTAACGCAAATACCAAAAACACGTTAAATACAATCTATGCTATGAAACTGTCTCTAAAATGTCTATGCGGGTTAGGGGAAGGTTCATGTTCCTAACACTCCCCCCGCTGGAGCGCCAGCGTCCAGAACTTCTGGTATACAGTTTATAAACATGAATTCCGCCGCAGATGACTTCCGATCGACTTGTCACCAACGGGCAACATCACCCCGGGTCCTCAAGCGCGCAACGTCACGCCGGGCCCTCGATCTCGGAACATCACTGCACCGCGGCGCGTCACGTCACCACCAGACTGCTACTCGGTCCGGTCCTCCAGGTTAACCACCTCCGTCACTGGGCGCCTGACGCTCTTCCCGCGGCAACGTAACTTCACGGCGCGCACCAGTCCATCTCTGCTCGGCTCCACCTCGGTCACCAGTCCCAGCGGCCACTGCCCTCTAGGCACGGTCATGTCACGGACCAGCACCACATCGCCCACTCGCAGGTTCGCCCGCACCTGCTGCCAGCACGGTCTGTCCTGTAGGCCCTGCACATACTCGCGCAGCCATCTTCGCCAGAAACAGTTCGCCACGTGCTGCGCGCGGCGCCACCATCGCGTCGCGTAGTGGTCATCTCTGGTGAATTCTCCCATCGGAAGGCACGTGTTCCCCCTCAGCAGCAGCAACTTCGCTGGAGTGAGAACTTCCGGGTCGGCCGGGTCATCGCCCACGTAGGTTAGCGGGCGGTCATTCACCACACGCTCGGCCTCGCACATCGCGGTCGCCAACTGCTCATCGTTCAGCCGCTGGTCTTTCGTCACCGCGAGCAGCACCTTCCTGATGCTCCGGATCATACGCTCGGTCGCGCCTCCTCGGTGGCTGGCGTGCGGCGGGTTGAATCGCCAATCGATCCCGCGATCCCGCGCTCCGCGACCGACGTCTCCTAGCCACGTCTCTAGCTCCTCTCTCATCTCCTTCTCGGCGCCCACGAAATTGGTCCCGTTGTCGCTGTACACTACGCTGGGACGCCCGCGTCGGCTCGAAAATCGCAACAGCGCCGCGATGAAACTCGCCGCTGTCATGGAGTGCGCCAGCTCAACGTGGACTGCTCGGGTCGCCAGGCAGGTAAATATGCAGCCCCAGCGCTTGACGGTTGACCTCCTGCAGCTGACTTGCATCGGCCCGAAGTAGTCAACGCCCACAAAGGTAAACGGCGGCTGCTCGGGCGTCAGTCGCTCTGTCACCAGCGGCGCCATCTGCTGTGTCTCGGTCCCGCGGTAGAGTCGCTTGCACATCAGACACCCGCGTAGCTCACGCTTGACAGCTGCTCTTCCGTGCAGCACCCACTAGCGCTCCCTCACTACCGCTAGCACATGACTTGTGCCGCTGTGGCGCTGCTCTTCGTGCACCGCTCTGATCACCAGCGCGGACAGGTGCGCCTTCTCTGGCAGTATCCTCGGGTGTTTGGCAGCCTCCGGCAGCTCACTATACTGCAGGCGCCCTCCCACTACCATTAGGCCATCCCGCGTCGCGTCACCGGCTTCTCCAGATCCTTGACCTCGAACTTGAAAGCGTCTCTTTCGAGGTCCCACTGCAGGCCTAGCGCTCGCTCCTGAGGCAGCTGGTCAGCATGCGAAAACGCCCGGGTGGAACTGCTCCGCTTCGGCCCCGGCACCGCCTCCAGCACATCGCTGGTCCACTTCTCGAGCGCGAACCCCCGTTTCGCTAGCATCGCTGTGAGGCCATCTTTCAGCGTCAGCGCCTCTTCCAGCGTGTCCACGGACTTCAGGCAGTCGTCCACGTAAAACGATCTCAGCACGGTGTCCACCACCGCTTCCGGGTACTCCCCCCGCTGGTCCAGGGCCGCCCTCCGCAGCGCAAACGCGGTACAGCTCGGCGAGGACGTCGCGCCGAAGATATGCACCGCCATCCGATATACTTCCGCTTTCTGCGAAGTATCCCCGCGCGGCCACCACAGAAACCTCAGCGCGTCGCGGTCACTCGGTCGCACCCTGACTTGGTGGAACATCTGTTTGATGTCCGCCGCGACAGCTATCCGGCCCTGCCGGAACCTCACCAGGACGCCGACCAACTCGTTGACTAGGTCCGGCCCGCGTAGTAGTGCGTCATTCAGCGCGACACCCCGACTCTTCGCGGCCGCGTCAAACACCACCCGCACCTTCCCCGGCTTGTGTGGGTTCGTGACGCCGTGGTGTGGCAGGTACCACGTGCGCCCCCTCGCTCCGGGCTCCACCGCACGCTCCGCGTGCCCCTGGCTGATGTAGTCCTCAATGGTGCTGACATAACGCTCCTTCAGCACATCGTCTCTGTCCAGCCGCCTCTTCACCCCGACGAGTCGCTGCTCGGCGTTGGGACGACTCTCTGGCAACTCCGGCGTCGCGTCCCTCCAGGGCAGGCCCATCTGGTATAGCCCGTCAACAACTTCCAGGCTTGCCTCCATGCAGCCCAGGGCTTGGCGGTCTTCTACCGAGGTACCACTGCACTCCGCTGACTTCTCGCTGAAGTCTGCCTCATACATGCGGCGTAGCTCCGTGTGTGTGACCTCACACACACTCGTACATCCGACGACCGCGCTTCTCGGAGCGCGACGTCTCTTCGACTGGCCCGAGTCGCTATTCTTGGGGCCCCGCACGGACCATCCCAGTGCTGTTCGAACCGCGTATGGCTCCGCATCACTTCCCACCTTGGACTCTAGCGGCGCAAGGGCGCGCGGCGCAAGGGCGCGCGGCGCATCGGTGCCGATCAACAGCTCGGGGTCACCCATGATCCTCGCCGGTGCCTTGACGCCCTTCAGATGCGGCCAGGCCCGTACTTTTGAAGCTGTGGCCACGTGCTTCACGGTCACGGGTAGCTTGCTCACGGTCCACGCCCTTTTTACTTCAACCGCGTCTCCACCACATGTTGGGCGCAGGATCAGGTCTACCTGGCGCCCCCTGTACTGCGTGCGCCGGTCGTTCACGCTGTTAACGGAGAACGTGACTTGTATCTCCGTTACCCCCAGGCGGTCAGCTAGCTGCTCCGTGCACAGCGTCTTCTGTGAGCCGTTGTCCAGAAGTGCCATGGCTCGCACTATCTTGCCCTCGGGGGCAACTAACCCTAACCCTAACCCTAACCCTAACCCTAACCCTAACCCTAGCCCTATCTAACCCTAACCCTTGCCCTCGGATTCTACCGTCACCGGAACAACGCCCAGGTAGCAGTCATCAGCGCTGCTTGTCGCGGACACCGTCACTGATGGCGCAGTCAACTGGTGGAGCATCCGGTGATGCTTAACTGTGCACCCCGGCACCTGGCATCCCTTGGGAGCCCGGCAGTCCTTCCCAAAGTGGCCTGGCTTAAAACAATTCAGGCACCCCCGGACCTTGAAGACGACATTCTTGCGCGCCTTGACTGACATCTGCTTGAATGCGGCGCAATCCTCCAACCGCTGGCACGCACCATCGCACAACGCGCACTTCCTCTGCGAATCCGCTGGCGTCTCAGATTCTGTGGACGTCGCGAACGATGTCGCCACTCGCGACCGCTGCCCGCCACTCTGCCTGTTCCTATTGTTCCCCCTGCTGGTTGACTGTGAGACCGCTGAGTACCGCGCACCTTCGCTGAAGGCGCGGCCCTAAAAGCTGCCAGCCACAGCAGCTTCTCTTCGCACGAAGGTCGCCAGATCATCGAATGTGTCCCTCTTGCCATCCATCCGCAGGTCTTGGGCCCTCCGGGTCCACAACTCCCTCAGCTCGAACGGCAACCGCGCCGCGATCCGTCGCAGCGTCTCCCGGTTATCCAGGTCTTCGCGACACTTCAGGGCAGCTAGGGTGGTGCTGATGCTGTTCATCTCCTGGGCTAGGTACAGCAGCCCCTCCGCATCACCCTTCTTTAACACCGGTCCCTGGACTAGCCGGTCCACATACTGTTGCACGATCACGTGCTCCTGCCCGTAGTAGTCGTGCAGCCGGTCGCGCGCCGTCTTGTAGCCCTCGGCGGGATCCGCGATTAGCACGCAGTCCTCCACGACTTCCTTGGGCCGGCCATGCAACGTCATCAACAGGTAGGATAGGCGCGTCTTTGGATCGCCCACAGCGTCTTCCACCACGGTTTCGAATCGGTGGACGTAACTTGTGTATTGTGTCACGTCTCCACCGAAACGAGGCAGGTCCGCCTTGGGTAGGTCGCGGCAACGGCGGACTTCTTCCCACGTAGGCTGCTGGTACCCATACGCATCTGGAGATGCACCCGGCTTCACTACACTCGGTGGCACCATCTGAGCTAGCCTCTGTTCGCGCTCAGCCAACTCTAGGCGTTGTGCCCGCATTCTCAGTTCCCGCTCGGCCAGGTCGAGTTCCATTTCGCGCATGCGCAGCCTCTGCAACTCCGTCTCGTGGGCGCGCTCGCCGGTATTCTCGCGCTGCCTGACATCTCTGGTCGCACCCGTGATGACGTCATCACCAGCGCCCTCTTCTTCGCGCATGCGCAGACCCCTCAGCTGCGCACGGGTGCGCACTCCATCATAGTCACGTGACCTCGTGTCTCGTGACGCCTCAGATGTGACGTCATCATACGCGTCGCCATCAGACTCTCCGGCGTTATCTTCCCCCGTGCCAGCGTCCGCGCCGGCATCTGTTCCGGTACCCTCGCTGGTCTCGGGCAGGTCCAGCAGCGCCTGGTATCGCGCGGCTGCCTCCCGCATGGCCCTGTCTAGCACTTCGAGGCTGGCTTCGTTGGCAGACTGCAACTCCTCGTCGGCAATCTCCATGACGGACTCGTGTTGCCGTCGCAGCTCCTGCCATAGTCCCGTGACCTTCTTGCTGTGCTCGGTCGCCAACACGCGGTCACCCTTGGCAGCGGCAGCGTTGAGTCGCTCTATGCCAGCCTGCAGAGACTTCTCAGCCTTGGTCCTGGCCTTCACTCGTGTCTCCAAGCTAGACATCTCACTAATACCACCGGTACAACTATTAGACTATTTGTTTTGGCAACAACCTCTAATCGAGAATTGTTAAGGCCACTGCCTTATGTGAGAGTCTAGCCAGTTGAGACAGAGAAAAACTCGACGAGTAAATGCGACTTGCTTTATTTCCTTGAGCGCGACTTCTGTCGCTTCTGTGCTCCACGCACTCACAAGTAGATCCACAAAGCCGACTCACAAAGCCAATTCTCTACAAAAGAGAATAAAAATAAACACTACTAAATGCCTGTCACAAAGTATGAAGTTTAAACATTTCATCATAAAAAACACACATGTAAATTATGAAACACCTGCTTACCATATGGCCTGATCTTGGGATTTTGGTTGCATGGCCAACCATAGACTAATCTTAAACGTCTAAAAAACGTATGACTTAAAACTGTAAACTACTAAGTTACACTGAGCTAATTCTATAGAAAATAAAGGTTAAACCAATTCTGAGTCCTCTAAACTCGACCGTGGTTACATGCACTTTAAATCCTAGAAAGCCATCTAAACTTAAGATAAATTACAGCAGCATAACTTTAACATAACTTTAACTTACAAGACTCTAAGTTTACACACAAAAGCTAAGTTAAGTTACAGACTAAAAAATGCTTACATACCGATTATTGCGGGTTTTTCTTTCCTATTTAACTCCCAGCTTAGCTGACTGGTTGCACTTTCACGACTTCAATACATCTGGGCTCCCGAGCCGAACATACAGCTAAACTTCCAGAAGTATGCTAAGTCGAAGTCCCGTCTCTCTCTCTGATCCCGACTGGCGTGGATCCTTTCCGTGAGAAAATCTGGCTAAACTCTGAAGCTTGCCGCCAAAATCAGTCACTAATTATAGTGAGTCGCGGTCACTGACCGCGCGCAATACCGGCGCGCGCGCGAAGTCAGAGAGAAAGGCGCGAAATGTAAGGTCACAAAACAATAACAGCTAACTGTGCTAAGCAGGTTAATTAGGCACACATAAGCAGGAATCGCTGCTTTTAACGCAAATACCAAAAACACGTTAAATACAATCTATGCTATGAAACTGTCTCTAAAATGTCTATGCGGGTTAGGGGAAGGTTCATGTTCCTAACAATGATACTGTGTTGAAAAGAAGGCAAATACTTGTGTAATATGTATCAATATTCAAACATACATCACACACCACTGGAAGATGTGCTGATAACGTAATAAATTGTGTTATATCCTATAAACGATCAGAACATATTTTTCATCAATTTTGCTACTATTCTTTTAAGAATAGTAGCAAAATATGTTCTGATCGTTTATAGGCTAAAATACAGTTTGTCAAAACCAGTCAACTAGGAGAGAGTAGTTGAAAGGAAAACTATTTCACTCTTCTTAATACAGATATGGTTTCTTCGAAGAAAGTTGCTTTCGCTGAAAAATCCCACCACGTTGAGAGAGTCCGTCGATCGCCTTCCATGCCTGGTAACTCTTTGTGGTCTACCAGTCCGCGATTCCCCCAATTATCTTCGAAGTCCTCAATGCAGTAATTAGTTCACTAACGAAGAAAATATAATTACAAAGCAAGTAAATGTCCGTTCATATCTGTGGTCTATCAGTCCATTTAGTGGAAGCACACACACACACAATCGTTCAATTCAATTTTCAAAACAATACTGTATGTTAAAATGTCGAAAACGGGTTCAGTAATTATTTCTTACCGCATCGAGTTCGATGTCGCTACAAATAATAACGGGTTCTCACCACAGCTCGGTGTGAATAAATTAAATTCACATCCAGATTTCACGACAAGAGTTGGAGACCCTGTTCGGAGCGCCAGATTGTAGTGTTTCGGTAGAGCCGAGTGGTAAAGGCAAAATCTACCTATTCAGGCTTGCATATAAATCTTTACCTTTCAGTTACAGACTCTGGCCGAGTGCTGATCAACTCAACCATCCACACCGACCTAACTGGAATAGCGTCCTCTTTAAATCATTTCATTCATCATGGCCAAACAGTAACCAATTCAAGTCCAATATTTTTGTATAGAAAAAGTTGCGACCTGCTACATACACCCAATATCACACAAACAAGCCTCTAAGGTTTACATGAAAACAAACATATCGTAAACGAATTTGCGGGCTTTATGTAAGTGTTAACTTAGTATGCGGAAAGGTAAAACGACAACAATTAAGTTAGACATGCATTGAGTTTGTAAGGAGTGGAGAAACAGGGAGTGACGGAGCGAAAGGAGAGGTGTGTATGTGAGGGTGTATGTGTGTGTGTGTGTGGGGGGGGGGGGCAGCAAGAGCCTATGTATGGATATTTGTTTGTATCGGTTTCATGTGTGTATAACATGTAAATTGTATAATGTTCTTAAATGTTACTTTTAGCTCTCTCCATTTACTTCTTACACATGTCTTATTATTCTCTGATCCCTTCTATCTTTCTATCTCTCGCCTTTTTCATCTTTTCTTCTCTCGCTCTCTCTTTCCCACCATTCCACTCTCTCTTTTCCCCCTGTCTCCCTCCCCCTCCCCTATATCTACCTCTCTCTCTACCCCCCCCCCCCCTGTCTCTACCCCTCCCTCCCTCTTTCTCTCTCTCTACCCTCTCTCTCTCTCTCTCTCTCTCTAACTCTCTCTCTCTCTCTCTCTCTCTCACACACAGACATATTCACTGTTTCCCCTCTCTTTTCTCTTCTTTATTTTCCTTATTTCTTGTTACCCCCCCTCCCCCCCCCCTCCCCCCCCCCTCTCTCTCTCTCTTTCTCTCTCTCTCTCTAAGTCTCCTCTCTCCTTATCTTGTATCTGTTATCTGTCTTCATATCTCTCCACAAAACCTTTCCTCTCTGTCTCACTCCTGGTCGTATATGTCTTATAACAAAAAACACGTATTGGAATCTACCTGTGTCTACATCTGTAAAAGAAAACGATAAAGGAATCCAGAACTCATTTTCATCTGCATTTACAAAGCGTTCTTAGCAGTGTTTAATAAATGAGCGAGTGAAAATAGCCGTTTCCAATACACAAACAAGATTTGCCTCTACAACGTGTTAATCCCACATGGTGAATATACTTGGTAATAGTAATAGGTTCTACATAGCAATATACATGATATAGTATCATATCATAGGAATTAAGTTCCATTTATGTATCTTACTTTATCTGCTTCCAAATCGCTACCCCAATCACCGCAGGATCAACCATTACACATTCAATATATTCCTTTTGTCTTAGACTCTGTTGTTCCATCCCCAATAATTCTGCTTCTGACTTATTTTTTTCAATGGTTGTATCGTAAACAAAAAAATCGCATCAAAATATTACAAACCTAGTTTACACACACTGCACGCTGATGTTGCCTGAATAATGTTGACCCTTTACATACTCTATGCGCCCTCCATGTAGTGTCTAAGTAGTACATTAAATATACACAATTCACGGACTGACAGAACGATATTGTTACAAGGGCATACGTATACATTTGTTAGAACCTCTTTTTGAATAAAAACAACTCACTCTGTGATAGACCATGTACACTTCAAATTCAACTGAAATGTTATTTACAAATACCAACATAATTAAATGACGAATTGGAAAGTTGAATAAAAACAAGTGATGTTAATCAAATTAATGACAGAATAATACAGTAATGTAGACAATTGAGCACATCTATATACACCATTATCATTACTCTTGAATTTTGAGAGCTAGTACTTGAAAGCATACTAGAAACATGTTAGGTAAATAAACACTATGTAAACTGTAATTACTTTATTTACATATCATTACGCGCACTATTCACTTGTCTTACTTTACAAAGATATGCACAAAGGAGTTTACTTCTTACATTACATTGTGAATATATACAATAACTTCTCACTGTCTTTGTTGTGACTATACTTTTCATAATTATTGCATTAAGCGTTCTTGAGAGGAAGTGAGACGAATATAATCTTAGAGACTTGGAGAGACTTCGTGTTTGTTCATTCAGAAGTATCGCAGTAGCATACAAAGTTAGGTGGGGATTGTGGCTACTCAATATAAATATCCATAGAAGACTCACAATAGTGTATACAAGCCATCGCAGGGCACCAAGGTAAAAATAACTTAAAGCATCCTTCCAATTTGGGGAAACTATAGAGAGCATGCACACAGTCTCCAGACACGTGGATACTTTAGTCACCTGAAACATGATTGTGTTTGGTAAGTTTAAACTACTTGGTAATTTGCCCTTTTGGGGTGTGGAACACCACCGTACAATAATCCGTATGCTAGTCTACTAAACAAGACTCATTTACTGACTCTCAGTAAGGGTCGCTGCTGGAAGTTGTATGATATGCTTTGATATGATACCATAATAGCAATACTTTGCTTTGATATAACAATGTACATGTATCAACAATGTGCCTTTACATATCACCGGACCCTCAACAATATGCTTTGATATAATACAATAATGCTTTATATTACTTGGTCGTATCAACAATGCGCTTTGATAAGATAAAATGATATCAAAGATATGTTTTCCTTAATTGCATCGACATACTTTGATAAAAAAAAACTTATTCATACTAACAATATGTTATGACATAAGAGCATTACTTCAGTTCGCTTTAATATAAACTATATCCACACTCTGCTTTGGTATGGCACTGTAATAATAACACTTTACTGTGATTGAATTTGATTATATGCTTTGATAAAACATACATTTTATGATAAAATTTCTTATAACGCAGTTCATTCTTTCTTATCATCACCCCACCCCCAACCGCTTCTAATGCCTATTCGTTTAACACGATCATGTTGACAGAATAATGATTGATTCCGCTATTTTTAAAAAACAGTATATAAGCCAGGATGACTTTAAAAAATGGTATGAGTCTCTTTTGCATATTTTCCTTTTCAATGTTTACCCTCTTTTCTCCTTTTGTTTCTTTATAATAAAACGTGTTAATTACTGATCTGCAGTAGAATCATATTAGCAAGTCAACAGAAACTCTCTAGGAAAGAAAAGATAACTACTTGGTTGATTATTCAGTCATTTTATATACAATCATTCTTTTACCGTTCTACCCCATTATTTCTTGTTGTCAAGGACAAAGTAAACTTGCTATGTGATAATAACACAGACTCCGGAGAGCAATGGTTACACGATTACAGAAACAATCGCAAAATGAAGAAGTAAATTTTCATAAAATGCAATCTGACATCAACTGAAACAGATGTCGAATTTACATAATACGAAACAACCAATAATGCAACACTGCGAAAGAAACGAAACTGCAATGTTATACTGACAGATATGTCTATTGCAATTGAATTTGTCTGACCAAAAAATATCCGCATTAACTATCACGACTACTGGTTACAGGCACACACGAGCCTTAATAAACTCTCACAACTGATATGTTTGTAGCGCCTCTGATGGCAGCACGACCTTTTCGATCGCTTCAACAATTTTTGCCTAATTTCCTGATTTACTAATCATCGTGATCAAAACTGTGGTTTTTTTTTCATGAAATCGTTGATTCGTCCAATGTTTCCCGATAACTGTATGGTTCTACCGTTTACACCTGATGCCTAAACTCCGGAAATTTCTTGATCTTCAAGTGAGCAAGTTTTCACCCTTCAGACTTGGGATTTCAGAACGGGTCATTCGGAGAATCTTCCCCATAACCAGAGGCATGGATATCGCGGCGATACGGCAGACGTTCAACTTGATTTTCTTCTTCACTTCGTGATCGACCGAACTTATTCATGCCTATCACGCTCATCGTTTTCTGGACGTTCATTGTCCAGACTCACTTTTGTGTCGCACTGATTCGATCTATCATTGTGTGCGGTGTCACATATGTGCATCGAACTTGGATACGATGGATGGATGCGATTTTGCTCGCAAGGACTGCACTGTTCCGATCAAATATACTGTACGCCAACTATTTGACATTAAAGAGCGGATTAGGGGCACACAATTAAATCGACGTGATGACGACGTATGGATGCGGCTTTGTGACCTGAATATAGCTGAACGTCGCGGTTGCAGAGCAGGGCTGAAGTACAGGTGGAACACATTGACAACAGTGACAAAACATATTCCACCTCACATATCAACTAGATGACCTGTAAAGAGGATTTTGGAAGGTCTGAAAAGGAGGGTGGAACACATATAACATGTCGGGCTTTGATTAATGTCCCGACAACAATTGAGAAAACGAGGCCCCATCGGGTTCGATTTAAACCCTAGATCCTTGAAAGCCCGAGGGAAATGTACGTCCGTCTGTGACTATATCTCACAAAACCACATCGATGTGTTAGCACTAACGGAGACATGGCTGACCAACACAAAGACAATCATGTCCTCGCTACAATACGTAAAACCCTTTTGAACTACGACATTCATCATATCCCGCGAACAGGATCCACAGGCGGTGGTGTCGGGTGATCCTTCACAAGGGTTTCAACGTTGTCATTAACGCCACTCAACCCGTCTCTTCTTTTGAGTACACTGACTTGACCATTTCTTCGTTGTCAACTAGTAAACATCTGCGCATGGTCATTTTGTATAGACCCCCCTGTCAGTAGACGAAACAAGCATACCCCTGCAGCCTTTTGCAATGAAGTGTCATCTCTACTTGAGGTCTTGCTTGCGTCAAGTCAACGGCTTCTGCTTGTTGGAGATTTCAACTTTCACGTTGATAACAGGGACGATGTGAATTCCAAAATGTTCCTCGAACTCCTTGACTCCTGTGATCTCAGAAACCACGTGTCAATTCCCACGCACAATAGTCAACATACGCTGGAGGAACAAATTGAAGATAAATGATGCAAAGACTGAAGTCTTGCACTTCATATCAAAGTTATTGTATTTGACAATCACATGACAATGAGAACACACGTCGCTAATGTTTATCGGACTGCAATGTGTGCTGTCAGGAAAATAGGCCAAATCCGACCATTTCTCGACAAAAAATCAACACTAACCCTAGTGCATGCCTTTGTAGCATCCAGGCTAGATTCATGAAATGCTCTTCTCGCCAACTTGCCCATGTCTGACGTAAGGAAACTTCAACGCATACAAAATATTACCGTCCGGATAATTGAAAGAGCCTCATCTTCAACTCCAATCACCCCATTACTTAAAAAATTGCACTGGTTACCGATTGACAAACGCATTCTGTTTAACATCCTCTTCTTCACCTTCAAAGCTCATAACACATCTGCACCATCATACCTTTCATCACTTCTTCAACTGTACAAACCAGCCCGCACACTACGTTCTCAACAGCAATATCTCCTGCACGTCCCAAGGTCCCGCACGCAGTACTATGGCGAACGATCTTTCAGCAGCATTGCACCAACCCTTTTTAATCAGCTTCCCGTTTCTCTTCGAACCGCACCTACAATTGACTCATTCAAGAACCGTCTTAAAACATATTTGTTTGTGAAATAATTATTTTGATTGTATTTAAGTTATATAGTCATGTTGTACTGGTACTTAATTGTATGATTTATTCGTGATAATGTCCCTAGTAATATGTTCTATGTATACCATGCTTAATAATAGCTTCTGTAGTGCATAATTTCTCTTGTAGTAATATATTTAATGATGTATTCACATGTAAAGCGCATAGAGATGTCACTATACATATAATGCGCTATATAAGCAGAATCTATGATTATTATTATCATTTGTTCATGGGATCATCCATTGATTTATCTCATGATGAAGTGTAATCTCCAGGAGATAGGAGTCACACGAATCTGATTGATACAAAACAAAATCACAGCATGAAGATAATTCTGGTAGTATCTTTGCAAAACATTCCATTCTTTAAAAAAAAATGTACATATGAAAAAGTAGACCTTTACCACACGATATGCACTATGTGATCATAACTGGAAGATAATGGGAGATAATAAGCAAACTCTACACACTTTATCTGCTCACATACTATGAATCTGCTCGTGCCTTAAATCTACACTATTCAACTTGATACAAATTAAGTCATCTTCAACGATTATGACAACCAATGACATTTTTTTTTCAAGTTTGTTAAAATATTGTTTTCAAGTAGTGCATACTTTCTATTTGCAGTGTCATACACTTGATCTTTCTTCAAAATAACGTTTGTTATAACAATGATGAATAATAACTTAGTCCCAACATCTCACTGTGATTCATGGTGCAAACTGTCTCAGGTTTATACCCAGGGCAAGGGATCTTCCTGACTGGTGCCCAGCCCCCTGGAGTAAACACACGTACTACCCTAACACCCACACACCCTACATTTATATGATCGCATCCATCGACAGCCATTCCTCCTTGTGCAACAACCTTTTTCTCAGTTCCACGCCTACTATTTCCTGCATTTTACCTCGGAATGAATCAAGTTCAGTGTTTATCTCAATTTGGAGAGATTGAATGTTATCTGTCAGCGCCTTGATGTACTTTGTAACATCTTCAATCTCATGATCTGACCCACCGTGATCAAGCATACGACATCTAATGCATACTGACTGTGCGCATGTAATACACACCCACTCCTTTTTTTCTCGTGGGTGTTTGGTGCACTTCGGTTTGACCTTGAGCTTCCCAATGAGAGCGTCCTCTACGGTAACTGTAATGTGACGTGCTGTCTTCGTTAACACCCCGTGACCATATACGCAGTCTTCGCACATGAAATCACCACATTCCTCGCAGAAACGTACCGCTGGAGATTGGCTCTTCTCATCACACATGGTACATATGGTGAGACCCGATGTAACGTCTTCAATCACGGATTTCAGTGGAATGTTCGTCTGAAGCTCCGAGACTTCGCCTTTCTTCAAAGGAGTAACTTCGCGACAAAGTGGGCATGGTATTTGGTTCTTCTCTCGTTTAGATTCAGTGTATTTGACTAAACACTTCTCGCAAAAGGTGTGGGTACATTTCAGCTGCTTGGGTTCTGTCATAATATGGAAGCACAGACAGCATTCCACAGATGATGAGTCTATTACGTGTTTGCTGGCCATAGTGTATTCTGAAATAAAAAAAAAATGTATGACAGAAAGAAAAGTGAGCCAACGTCATGATGTAGATATCAAACAATGGGACTGTCAATTTTACATTTTGAGTGACATGTTTTCTCTTTCTCTGCCGCTCTATCTAATTTTCTCTCTCTGTCTGTCTTTCTTCTCCATATTCATAAAAAATCTCTCTCTCTCGTCCTCTCTCTGTTTCTCCTCTCCATATATTTTCCAACATCTGGTCACACCTCTCCCTTCCTCCAGCCAATTTTCTATCCCGCTTTCTGCACTCCTCTCATCCTCTTCGTGTTTGCGATTTTCGTGTTCACATTCTTTTTTTCTCCAAAAAAGAAATGTGCAATCCGTCCAACATGCCCACCTCTTTCACAAAGGCAACGAAAAGCATTAAATGAATATTGACAAAATGTGTAAGATGTGTCCCATTAAAAGTACCAATTTGACATTTAACTCATAATTTGTCATCAAATGTTACATTTTTGCTCTGTCATTTGCTCATGTGTGGCGACCGATCATAAATCACAATCAACATTAAAAAGTAGGGTAAAAAAAACTCGATTACACCAAAGTAGAAACAAGTGCGCAAACTGTACGTGTGACAATAGACTAAATGAAGAAGTTAGCCTTCTTATCATCATGATCTTGGTAGAAAAATATGATAGAAAATATGCAATGTGCAAGGCAGATAACGAAATACCCTAACAATATGTGCGCATACAATCTGAATAGTGATTAAACCGGTCCATGAACCGACTCTTCGGTAGGCTACAGATAGATCTAATATCTAACCAATGAGGTATTATTTGGATTTATATCCCTCATTAATAGATTCCAGTTCGTTGATTGGTTAAAATAGTGTCACATGACCATAAATAGTTCAACTATATAGAGCGAAAGAAGCTCAGAGGGAAGTATACAAATATACCAAGCTGTGAGATTGTATAGTGGAAAATGTCTATCTCAGGAGTGACTGACATAGAACTATTTTTCCGAGGGACGAAGCCCCTGAAAAAAAATAGTAACTTTCGCCAGTCCATCCGAAGATGGATAATTACACTTTACTTTCCAACTTAATGCTTGGTATATTTGTTTAACATCCCTTTTATAAAACTATAGCAAAAAATGGACAAGACAAAAAAACAAAAAAAAATATAATGCACAGTGCGTGGCGGATCATCTGCTCGCAGTCAAACCAAATTTTGTTACCAGGTAGAGAGCATGCGAAGCAGTGCCGAGGACGAAATTAGTAAATAAACCATGCGCAGTGCTCCCCAGGAAAAAAAATAGCAAAATATAATCGCAGCCGAGGCAGAGATTTTAGTTTCTAGTGAAATTCTATTGTATTCTGCGAGTATCAATTGACAAATCACGTTCCTAGAATACTATACTGAAAAAAATACCATTTCTTGACGTCAGTGGGAAAAAGGTACTATTTCTTGACGTCATTACTAAAATAGTCGCCCTTTTTCTCTGTCTCGATATCGGTTCATCCCGGGTAAATGCGCTACACGCAAAATCTACGCGATACATTAATTTTCTTTCCAGCTGCCTTTTTTTTTGCGTTTTAACGGAAAATGATTGGGCGCCCTAGGGGAACTCCCGCGGTGTTGCGGGGAAACAAAAAACAAATGTATCGGACCTAACATTCGGAGCTTAGAGCTTGGACACTATTCCAAGGTCCATGGAAAGTGTTCAAGTAATTAACAAAGAATATGTAAATGAAGTGGAATGCGGGCGGCACTATTTTCCCTCGACCTCGGAAAAATAGTACCACACGCCCCGATCGACTTAACCTCGCGGACCAATAGATTCCACAAAGATCACGAATAAAGATCATGAAACATTTGTATATTTTTTTATTACTTACCAACTCGTGCAGAAGTTAACTGTAGTAATTGAACTGATGGAGATTGCGGAATAATAGATTAATAGCAGTTGTTGAAGATAACGTACAAGGAGACAGTCGGAGCTGTCGAGTACAGATGTGCGCTCTAAATGGCGGCATAGAGCTTACACGGCACTGTTGTGTGTGTTACGCCCCTCAAGAGTGGTGTTTCACCAAGCTGTTTAAGAACGACTTTACGCACGACTGGTGACCCTTTCTTGTGGATCGAGAAAGCCCACTGGCCTGTTTTATCGTAGTGGAAGTTTATTTCCAACAATCCAAATCAAATTTAACAAATCATGAAGTTTGTATTCAGACACTTGGTAATAACAAGAGTTTTTATTTATAAACATCACATTTGAACTAAAGCTGATGAGAATGAAAATCATTAATCATTGAGAATCTGATTTTAGCACAAGAAAGGGTCACCAGTCGTGTGTTAAATCGTTCTTAGCTTAAGTGCAGCTTTGTGACCCCCCCTCCCCCTCCCCCTCCCCCCCCCTCCCCCCCCCCCCCCCCCCCCACCCCGCTCCCGGTATTTATGTGTGTAACACTGTGGATATGGATGTCTGGCTTTTCCCGCACCACAATGGACTTTGAATTCAACTAATTATGAATCCATTTTTATGCTATTGACTTTCATCAAATTGATCTCGTACCAACAGGGAACCTGCCGTGTATTATTGCAGGTTAAAGGGCTAACTGATAAACGGCCGTAGTCATGATCACTCTGCATGAAATCAAGTGTACAGTGAGTAGTAGTCAGGAACAATGCGGTATGCTGACCAGTCGCGTACATTGATAGCACAATAAAATATTTGTCGTGTTTGGTTCTTTGATCCAGTGACGACCGCCGCCAAATATGCAAAACAAATTTTGGATACATTTAGAGGAATATATATTCTGTATGCGCAGAAGATTTCAGAACCACTTTATATACTGAAAAGCATTTGCAGTAGTAGCACATCATAATGATACGATTCTGTGAATTTCAGATTATATTGTTGCTTCCTTTTTCTGATAAATCGAGGATACTGTAGAAAACATGTCAGAGAAATGCCTTCATATCGCACATAGGGTAATCATATTTCCTTACAAATGTCTTGTAAATCGTTTATTGGGTGTTTCACGTTCCATAGAAACAACGTCGATTTCATGTCCGGAGATGTCCGAAAAAGTTATGGACCAAATTCTTTCTAGAATTTTATCAAGATTTCCCTTCGCTCACCACCAAACTAATTCCCAGTGTGTTTTATAAGATCAGTTATGAAGTCCCAGCGAAGGCTGAATGGTTGACATATTTCTCAAACAAGACTTTCTTTTGTTATTCAGAGGAAGGCACTGCCTAATTAGAAACACGGCGTATTGTTTAAAACACCTTATGTCAGAGAAATGCCTTCACATCGCACATAGGGTAATCATATTTCCTTACAAATGTCTTGTAAATCGTTTATTGGGTGTTTCACGTTCCATAGAAACAACGTCGATTTCATGTCCGGAGATGTCCGAAAAAGTTATGGACCAAATTCTTTCTAGAATTTTATCAAGATTTCCCTTCGCTCACCACCAAACTAATTCCCAGTGTGTTTTATAAGATCAGTTATGAAGTCCCAGTGAAGGCTGAATGGTTGACATAATTATTTCTCAAACAAGACTTTCTTTTGTTATTCAGAGGAAGGCACTGCCTAATTAGAAACACGGCGTATTGTTTAAAACACCTTACAGTCTTGAATTTTTATGAAACGGCGGTCATCAAAGGGAGTATATCCGAGAGCAGTCCATCCAAGATAGGTCCATGGTGAAACTCACCCGGGTTAAGTTGTATCAACGGTTTACCCCTTTATGTGCAAACAAACTGCTACTCTTTGTGATTTAATTAAGCATCTAATCAAAGTAGACATAAGAGCACGATCACAAAAATTGAGATCTTTACATCATTAGAAAGCTTTCAGCCTAATTATCATGGATAAGAGACTCGAAAACAACAAAACGAAATAAAAATATTACAAAAACTGATTAAACTTCACTGAATCTGGAAGTCATTGACGCCGATTTTCACGCAGTGAATTTGGTACCTTTGACATTACGTCACGGCATTGAGAGAGTTGTTGGGAGAGAGATGTGTTGTGTATTAAGTCGACGTAAATACATTGTTGTTTCTGAGCTGTTGATATTATTATGAGTGAATCTATTTGATTACTTTGTATTCAGTTGTAATAAATAAATAATGGATACATGTTATATAATCACAATATTCTTTTTATACCGTGAAATATATTTTTTTTTAGGATGGGAAACGATCGAGTGGTGTGTGTGTGTGTGTGTGAGGGGGGGGGGGTATTCGGTATCCCAGTCAATAGGCTACACTATCACACTAACTTGCACATTTGGAGCAAAAGTAGACCAATTATGGAAGTGTCGAAAATTTTAAACTGGATTTTGTCCTCCTCAATCATAGCTAACAGCCTACATATTCATATTTGAAATAAGGGTAGTCAAAAATGAAGTTTGATGACAATTTCTTGCTGTTGAAATACAACAATGATACAAGCTGACGATATTTATTATGATATATTCTTCAGCGAGTGAGCGATACGCACAGAAGCGAGCGGAATTAGCATGCTATGTACACATATGCATGCACGCTCGCGCTACGCTATGATCTGAGTTACGCATTTTGCATCCGTTTGCACTGTAGTTGCTTGTACATTCTATACTCCAGGAAATGTACTAATTTTTGGACAAAAGTAGGCTTTTGTACTTCTTAGCTGGTGTGGTTGTTTGGATCCATGATGGAAGATGATCGACGGCGGATGACCGACCTGTGACTTTGAAATAATACCCCTGTTGTCACTGTCAAGGAATTTTTATTGGACTCCTTTCTTGGATAACTCAATTTTTTGGAATATTCCCCCAAGCACACTCGTGAGTTGCTTAGTAAATGTAACTGTTTGAAATGATAATTGATATCTCCATTTTAAGTGTTCTAGATTTGATCTGACTCGGATTGTAAGCAGATGCATGCCTGCATATTCTAATTGATCTCATTTTGTGATCACGCTCCTAATCGTTTGAATCTTCCATCAATAAAGCGAAAAGAAAGGAACTTTTTATCCCTCTTGCAATTTTTGTGTGTCTTCCTTAGCTTAATCTTTAGTCTAATTTTAAGTTCTTTGTGTGATTTTTTCCACACAGCGCATAAATAACTTGAACAATATTTATTACGCTAGTTGTGAATGAGGTTTCTGTTTCTGGGCTAATTTTAATTAGAAGGTATGTGAGTAGTAAGGATAGCACGCTCAATCCTGTGAATCCACCTGAATTATACCTGCAGCAGACTACTGAGTATAATTACATGTAGTAAGAATAAATACACGTAAGAATCTCGGGTTGAGATTATCCTAATAATTATGTCATCTATCTAATGGTTAGCAGTAGATGCAGGTTTCCAATCTAATGTTCTTTTTATTAATTTGCAGGATGGAGCAGGCTATCGTGTCCCAACTACTGGGTGTACGCCTCAATTTTTTTCTCAAACTTTTATTAAAATGTTTACATGTATTGTTAATAGGAGTCAAAATTGTGATTAATCCAGGTGTGTGAGAGAGAAGGGGATTATAAAAAGAGAGAATGAGGTGATGAAGAGATATGTGGACAAACATAAGAAGAGGGAAAAGAGATAGTTGGTGTAAGGAGGGGAGGGCAGGGAGAGAGGTGGTTGGCATAAGGAGGGGAAAGGAGGTAAAATATATTGAGAATAACATATAGAGTATTAGAGATCCAGAAATGTTAATAAGAGGAAGTGAAAAAGGGGAGTACACAAAAAGTCATTTTGGCGTAGATGTGTGTTCTAGAATTCTAAAATAATGTCTCTACTCTGTTCCTTATCTCTCCTTTTCTCCCTCCCTTTCTATTTCTCTCACACACTCAATATTTATCTCTTCATCTGTGATCTGTCCATCGCTTTCACGCTCGCACCATTCAAATTTCACGTAGGCTTCACAGCATACAACGCACGAAACAACTCACAGCACATTACATGAAAGCACGCATATGAGACTTTGGACTTGAAGATGGTGGGGAATGTGATCTCGACCCGATTAAATACGAATCACCCCAAAAATGTATATATTTTAGCTAGATATATTGATTTCCCACTCGGATATGGTTTGAATTAGCGGGCTCAACATTTTTTATGTGTGAAAAGAGACAGTTTCTAAAAAAATTCTCGATTTTTTCGAGAGACGTGTGGGGAAAAAAATACCGGATCTACTTTCACAGTCTGCATATACGGAAAAGGCACACACACACGTTCGTATATTTCAACACACGCACACACACACGCAAACACACAAAAAACATGATGAAAATGTGAAATAAAACATTGGTACCGCAAATATTTCTACCTGTTAAGCCTGTTGGTAATTATTTATGACATCATTTAAATATCACAGGTAAAGAAATATACACACAACTATTGATTACATGTGTTTTCAACCTTTTAAAATAAAATTAAATATTTCTCTGGAGCTCTGTATACAATTTTCTGTGGGACATCCGGGGCCGGGATGAGAGGAAAACCATGACGTTACGTCATGTCGACTGAGTAGTATTTCGTGACTGGTTTTCAGGCCCGGAAGAGGGGCTATTTTTGTGGTACTTTAGTTGAGGATATCAAGAGGCTAGACGATGTTTGTGATATCATATATTGATAAACACATTATAAATAACATATGCTGTCATTAGATACAAAATTCATGGATATTTTTTCCCTCTTATATCAATTTTACGAAGGAAATGCGCTATATAAATGCTATATATCAATTTTTTTTTGTATTATTACTTGTAAGTATTAGTTGTGCAAGTATGCATCAATGGCAGATAATCATTACAAGCCCATTGGACTCGTCCACATTCCACCTAAAAACATAACCGTCAAACTCCCCTTTATGATTTAGTGAATGCTAAACCCCTGACCCTGATCCTTTTATAGACACAACAAAAAAGTAAGCCCCCCCCCCCCCTCCCAAAGCAAAATAGCATAACTTTTTATCGGAGAGGTTTTGGGCAAAATAATTTGGCAGGATTGTTTCTCACCTTATTGACTTATTGACAGTGTCAAAATTATTAATTCAATAAGTCATGCATGAGGGGCCAATTTTTAAAGGCAGAAATGCCATTTTTCAAAAGTCACAATGGTAATTGTTGATGCCGTTTTAACAGTACATTTTGGCATTTCTTGTGCGATTTTAAAAGTGTATTTACTCCACCATGACAAGAAAATGACTCCTTATGTTTACATTACAGGTCATGTTACATCTTTGTCAAAATATACAGAGTTTTCTTTTTTTCGTATATATAAATGGTTTTAAAAGTTTCAAACGCAAAAGGGATGAGTATTGGTTAAACGGTGCTCATTCAACCAGAACAAATGTCGGGATAGGTGTTAGTGCAGTGAGAGATTGATGATAAACAGTGAAAGGACATAAATCATGCACCAGAAATGGAATTAATTAGGGGGGGGGGCTTAATTTTTGGTTATGTTTACCTAATCAAAGAAGAATATATGAGGTTGCGATGGCGCTGAAAATCTAAACCTTAAGACAAATTAAACGTTTGATTATTCGATTTGTGCTTATATACGTATGTATGTATTCATGTGCGTATATACATGTATATGAATATATATGTATATATAAATGAAAATGTATATCGGTATTTATTAGTCTCTTTTTTGTCGATGTTGTGGAATAATTAAACTCTTATATCACCCCTTCCATGCCCACTACGTCCACCTTTACTCACAATCCTTTGCATATACACGTATAAAGGCTATGATTGTTTTAATATTACTCCAGACAGGAGATCTACACGGCACGCGCGAAGCTGAAAGGCAGCAACATGTACATCCACGAGGATCTCACGACTACACGACAGATGTTGGTCAACAAACTGCGTTCACACAAGAAAGTCAGAAGAGTGTGGACACTAGATGGGAGAATCACGGCATTGACAGACGCAAACAGGAAGATCCCCATCACCAGTCTCGCTGACGTTGACAAGCTTTGAAAAATAGAATGGTTAGTCATGAAATATGATTATTTACTTTTTAAATGACGTTGAGATATCCGTGTATATATTGCCAAAAATCAGTAAAAAATAATCAAAATGGAATACTTTGCACTTATTGTTCGCAGTGAAGCCACGCAAAATGTGGAAATGTATCTGACAATATGTTCTTTTCTGATGGAAAATGGATTTGTAATGTATGTATGTTTAAAGAAATGTCTTTCTTTACAATTTTTGATGATAATTATACACCGCCCTTAGAGAATATAATTGATCGTACAGAAGAAAGGTCAGCTGTAGCCATTGAAAAACATATTGAAAAACTTCGAGATGTAGATGGAATGAAAGTCGGTCATTTAAATCGTGCTTCTTTGACTAAAAACATTGATGAACTACGTTTGTTCATTTGTCAATCAAATATTCATGTGTTAACTTTAAGTGAAACCCATTTATGTGATTTAATCTATGATAGTGAAGTAGCATGTGATGGTTATACGTTAATACGTAAAGACAGGAATAGAGATGGGGGAGGTGTTGCAGCGTACATACGAGATGATCTTGATTATTTAGTCAGATATGATTTAATTGAAGATGGTTTGGAGATGTTGATTATTGAGATGAAACGTACTAATGTGAAACCCTTTTTTTATTGTTACATGGTATAGACCACCTAATTTTAATTTGAATATATTTCAGTTATTTGAATCTGTGCTCCAAAGAATAGAAGATTTAGATTATGATTGTATAATACTTGGTGATATGAATTGTGATATGAAACCACAACATAAGCCATGGCAAACAAAGCAGTTACTTGAAGTTACTAGTAGTTATGGTTATGTGCAACTTGTTGATACTGTTACGAGAGAAACACATACAACCTCCTCAATAATTGATCTGATTATGACTAATATGGCAGAAAAAATTGAAGTAAAAAGTTGATGTATTGCCAATCGCTTTAAGTGATCATTACCTTGTCTATTGTACTTGGGGGAAAAGACGTTTACGAAAATATCCTGAGCATAAATATAAGGTTAACAGAAACTCAAAGAAAATAAATGTTGAATTATTGAAACAAGATATTTTGGCAATACCATGGGATAATATTACACAAGAAACTAATGTTGATAAAGCATATGAGAAATTTGAGAAAGCCATTAATGATATTGATAAACATGCCCCATTTAAAAGGAAAAGGATAAAAAAAGAAAGAATCACCTTGGATAAATGAAAATATTCTTCAGGTTATTAAAGATAGAAACAGTCAAAAGTGTTTGGCAAAGAAAAAAAATCTAGTAGATGATTGGAATAAATCTAAATTAATGCGAAATAAGGTCACATCAGAAATTCGCAAAGCAAAGAAACAATATATTGCTGACTGTATTTCATGTAGTAATGGTAAAACTATTGACCTATGGAAATCATTAAAGTATGTACTTCCTCAAAAGAGTGTTACTGAACGAGTAATGAAGGTGGTTGCAGATAATAGCGAAATTGATGATAAAGAACAAATTGCAGAACGATTTAATACACATTTTACAAATGTAGGCAAAGTAATTCAAGAAAATATTGAATGATAATGAACGTTTTTATGATACTTTTGGAAGCATTGATAATGAATATGACTTTTGTTTTAAAATTATAGAGGAACAAGACGTACTTAATCGTCTATTGAATTTATCAGTTGATAAAGCATGTACTTAAACATGTACTCCATGTTTAAGTACATGGAGTACCATCAGCCGTTTAGTTGATGCAGATTCAGATTTTCTCTTTGATTTCATACGTTCAATGCCGCCAATGCTTGGATATGACGTGTAAACAAAATCGGATGCGCAAAAGAATTTGAGGAAATATCTTCACCCCCATATGCTTACGCAGTTGTGACATGTAATATCTACGATGCATCTGTGAAGATTCAATCAAGGAATATTGTTACAATATGGCAAAAAGGCTCTAAACGTGATACCAACATGACCAAGTTGCAGTATAAAGTATGAAACGTTACTTTCAGATATTTTCCTTTCAGACAAGTAACATTAAAAACGTGTCGAGAGAACAATAAAAATGACATACCCAACTGCAAAGTGTATTTACATTACAAATATCACTGTCGCATCGTTCTTGGCTAGCATATTAACACCCGTAGCCGGTTAATCGCGCTAGACACACAAATAAACGTGGCATTCCCCCAGTGGAAACAGTTGGGTGTATTCCAACGATATACTCACACTCCACCATTTTTTTCAAGAAAGAAAAAAAAAACTTACATTATTTGCAGATGAAGGACACTGCTGGTTCCGTTGAGTCAGATGAAGGCCACTGCTGGTTCCGTAACGTCAAATGAAGGACACTGCTGGTTCCGTTGCGTCAAATGAAGGACACTGCTGGTTCCGTTGCGTCAAATGAAGGACACTGCTGGTTCTGTTTCGTAAGAGGAAGGACACTGGTTGTTCTGTTGCACAGTTCAGCTGAGTTCAACTGAGCGGTTATACGACAACAATGAACAGTCAAACAACTTGCTCGAAATCATCATTGATACTGTGTCGCCTGGGCAGGCTCGTACGAGATTGTACATATATTATCATAGTTACGTGTGAAAGACGTGCAGTGCGTTGGTCGCGGGTTAGTGGAACCCCCCCCCCCCCCCCCTTTCCTCCCTTCCTCCCTCCCCCCACCCCCTGTCCTTCACTCCAACCCAACAAAACACACCACAATGACAGTGACAGTGGAAATGTTAATGACAATTTGACAATGATAATCACAATGACAATTTCACGATTCCATTGTCATTGTGATTGTCATTGTGTGGTGGTCAGTCTAACCACCCCCATTACATACACAATAACCAAAAAAGAAATGTGATTCTTTACATTACATTTATATACAAACACTTTATCATTGTTTTAACTTGGGTTTTTCTGACAGTTGAACCCTTGTATTAACGAAGCTTCGGAATATGAGTTGTAACCATGAAATTCACCATCTTCCCTTACATAGGTATATACAAATCCCATCTTTAATGTTGAGTTATAATGCTGTACATTGCATTCATGTATAAATTTTGCTCTTGCCATTAATGAAGTGTATATGTGGTGTTAATGAATGTGATTTCCATGATTCGAATGAGTAAAGACCATGTCGTCATAAGGGTAAGCACCCCCCCCCCCCCCTCCACACACACACACACACACACACACACACACACGCAATCCTCTAAACTTAAATCATATCCTTAATCGTGTCTAGATGGCGTTTGCTGTATATAAAGAATGCTGTCATGGCGAAACATACTATTTTGACAATTGGACCTCCCAAACAATTATGTCGTTGAGATATATCATCTTGCAAAGTGAACTCCTTGAAAATACATGTTGTCATGGCAAAATATATTATGTTACCATAGACTTCTAAAGAAGACATGTCTTCTTGGAGAAATATATCATCTTGACTTGCGTTTTTTACCACCTTACCAAGTCGACTTATATATCAACCATATTGTATATAAACATAATGTCTATCAAAATGCTTGAAAGAGAATGATATGTCGCCATGACGACATATAATCTTGGGGAAGTAGACTTGTCACGATAGTATATCTCGCTATGACGACAAGTAGTTTTAAAACGTCGTTGTGGTAAATGTTCATGGCAATCTGACAATGACGACTTAACTTATTGGGAAGTCCACTTATTGAAATATAATGTCTCCCCATGACGACATGTATTTCTTTTAAATCGACTTGGCAAGACTTATATTGCTATGTCGGCGTATACAATTTATTTGATCAACATGATTAGATAACTATCTTTACAAGTCGTTAAATCGAATGGCTTTTTAACGCTTCCGTAGTAAACACATAACTCTGCCTTTTGTATTTCTCCCTGAACGCAGCGTCTTCACAATAAAGCAAGAATACGTCATCAAACCCACTAAACACTTTTGACCCTGTTCCTCCCCTCGATAAGTGTCACCTTCACCCTTACCCTGTCCCCCACCCTCATATGAATATTGCATTTAACCCAAGAATGTTCCCTAGCCAAGGACCCCAACATCAATCATTGTCAATAACTCGACATCTGTGATATTAGACACCGGCTGAATTAATTGCCTGTACCAGGGATGTGTTATGGAAGGATATGAAGCAACTTTCTCTCTTTGAACCAATGTACCATGCCGCTAAAAAGTTATGGTGTTCCCAACAGGCGCTGCTCAGGTGTTTGAACAATTATGAACATGATTGCGTGGCAACGGCTTCTCAGAGAGAACAAAAGAAATGCACAGTCTCATTTCGCTTGCTCCGTTCTGTTAATGGAATTAATACTTCCATGAGCATAACAGGTATCAGCAAACACAAATAAACAAGATTTTTAAGTAAAATATCTCCGCTGCACGCAAACGCACACAAACACCGTTAATGATAATACACAGCTTAATATATCATTTTCAGAATGGTTGAATCCCACAAATGCACAAGATGTCGGAAAGTGATGAAAATGCTCAATTTTGTAAGTAATACAAATATCTTATATGTCCGTTTTTTTTTAATGATTCCTCATTTTTTTAGAAACAAAAGCAGAGTAAAGGATCTGTAATAATCTGTACTTAACTTCCTTATAATTTGCAAACAAATTTGTCAAAAGCAAAGCTTCTAGAGATAAATGAGCAATTAAAGAAATTTCTTTTTAAAGTTGACAACAGCTAAATGTCGGCCCGGCACATGGAACATCAAAGCATTGTCATGATTATGAAATGCTTTTGACATTCATGAGCACGCTTTAGAACCATACAGATGTTTGAATGTATTATGCTCGAGTTTCTTCTCCTTCCTAACACCTCCCTGCCTGAGCCACGAGTCATTACAGAACTCAAACTTTGAACTCCATGAAGCACGTTTTGTTAGGATTTGCTTGTTCAGCATACTTACAGAATATTATATGTTACAGATCGTTATGTTGACATTAGCACGTGAACGCTCTCATGAGCAACATCAAAGTCTATGTATGTAACGAGTGCCTATAAACAAAACAGTTTATTGCAATTCTTCCTGGGATCTGTCACTTTTAACTTTTCCACCTCTCATTTTCGTTAAACTTTGTTACCTCGCAGGCTCAAACATTCTCAAGTTTTCCCAATCAGTCTATCGGAGTATTTACATTCTGTTTAATAAATTAAACCTATTATCAGTGTTTGTTTCCCCTTCAATTCAAATAGAAGCAAAAATGTCAAGAGCTACTGATTGGTGAAAGGCTGACAAAATTGGGCGTATAATACGGAAAGATTATACATGTATCTTTCTGTAATGGACTGTTAAAGGGATAGTCTTCCCAGAAGTTAAGTTTGTTTCAATAAAGGGAGACACACGAAAGTCCGCAAAGCGATAAGAAAGTTATGATTGAATATTTTTTTTTATTTGTGACGTCACGTGCGAGGTGCTGTGTACTCACTTCTTTGGAAATGTCGATTTCCTCAAAAGGATATGCATTATGTTACCTGCGCATTTAATATATAATTAAAAGTACCTTCTTTTCACATATCTCTCTATGATAAAAAATATGATTTCTTCGTCAAACCCAGAAAAAGAGCAGTTTGTGGATTATACAGCATACAATATATAGAAGAGCACTTCGCACGTGACGTCACAAAACATTAAAAGATCGTGACTTTCTTATCCTTTGACAGATTTTTGTCACAAAGCTTTCAAAATTCAAACATTTTGAACAATAATTACTAATTACACCAGTAAAATGTGAGTAAAAATAACTTTCAGCAAGTTCTTAAAATGGACAACACATGAATGTAAGACCATTGGCAAGGAGACTGCTCACGATCACCCTTTTGAAGGCTTTTGTGTACAATATATTCCCTTTAAGTCAGTTATGTACTACATTAACTCGTAGACTTCTGTCCATTTTGTTATCTCCAGCCTGTTCTATTGGATTAAGACGTGGCTCGATAATAATAGATGATTGCTTTTGAAATTGCAATTTATTTGTCCAATTTGACATTTCATTTTCACTGGTTTACAAAGATGATACATTGATACAAATGAGGAATGTGACATCAAACAAGTTACATATAAACAGAAAGGCAAAACTAGAAATTTATTGTTAAATTATCAAGCAGTATTTGATTTAAAGCATTTCCAGGAATTTAGTAATTACACTATATTGCTTCCATTTTTTCATCGAGTAGGACAAAGGATTATGATGTTGACAATAAGCTTAGTTCCCTGTTTTACAATTACTAAACTTGCAGATGGTGTAAAACACCTCTGCAAGACTTATATTTGGTTGTACGAAATAAACACGCATCACACCAATACTAAGAAACCAACATTGGTTACCAATACGGCAGAGAATAGTATTCAAAGTCTTACTAAGCCTTTCTTGGTCAAGCTCCTGGCTACATTACATTATTATTGAGGTATAAAACCAGTAATCATTTGCGCAGTCCAACGGATCATCTGCTTTATCAATTCATATTAGTATTATTATTTTATTACCATCATCTTTATTATTATTATTATTATTATTATTATTATTATTATTATTATTATTGTTGTTGTTATTATTATTATTATTAGTAGTAGTAGTAGTATCACCATTATCATTATTATTATAACATTTCGGAGACGGACCTTCGTGCCTGAGCGTTAAAAAGGTGAATCAAGTTAAATAGGAACGAAAGATTGCCTAAAACGGGTGGTCCTAGTACGGAGGACACATAAACGTGTTCCTGATCTGTTAAACCTGGAATTATCGTTGAGTGGGTGGATGGGGTCAGGCATAATGAGTTTTACCTTGCTGGCGACTCTTTCTAGATACGTGATCTCAAATGAGGACATGTTTACCCCAATTATCCGTTGAGAAACCTTTCTTGGTTGTTCGAGCCGCTTTAGATCAGCCTTTGTAGCATTTGTCAAATAAAACACTTTGAATTATTGACGTGTAGAACAGTACCATGAGCGTGTTATCTACTCTCAATTTCTTAATAATTCTGACAAAGTAAAGCCTCTTATTTACTTTCTTTTGACTTTTTTTACACATTCCTTGTCCATTCCAGCGAATTATTTACAGGCGTTCCCAGGTATTTGTATTCTTTCTCTTCTTGATGAACAGATACTGCTTCATGTTCGGTGAAATTACGGCGGAAATTTATATTTAACTCTTTTGTTTTGGTTACATTTAATACCAGAAAGTGGTCATCGCACCACTTCACAAAATTTGCTATCGTCGTGACATATGAATCAACACTATCGAAAATTTCCCCTTTAATTGCGGTATCATCAGCATATCTAATGATGCTACACTCACTGCTAGTACACCGACAGTCACTAGTATACAAGGAGATGATTCGCATTGAATCATACTGCATTTCATACTGCGTATCTTAGCATTTTGGTGCTATTATCCTTGCAACTATCACTGACTATTGATAGAGCAATTATCATTGCAGTATTAGGGGGGCAAGGACGATGGCACGAATAAATACTTATTTAAAAGTTGCAGTAAAACTAGCACAAAACGGAAATGCGACAATTTATATAACTAACAATAAAGATATAAGTACATGTATTACTAATGAAAACAGGGGGAACATGATTATATTACAAATATATGAAAAAGTGGATTTTCAGCATAGTTTTGAAAGCGTGTAAGAATGGAACAACTCGTATGGCTATGGGTTTTGGTAAAAGCCTTTTTGACAGCTATTGGAACATGTAAACTATCGCCTTTTTGGTTTAATCATAGTCGTCGGCGCAAAATAAACAGGCAGCTACGCAAAACAGACATAGTCTTGCAACGCACCGCCCTAAACACTCGTAATCATCGTCGGACATCCCGTCGGTGGAATCGCTTGACCCCTTCCTCTGTTCTTTCTCTTTCTGTGTCTTGCAGTGAGACGTCTTTCGAGGAGCTAGGTGGCTTGTTGTAGATTCTGGTGATCGTCCGTATGGTGGTAATGGGCCTGCTGTGAGTGCGCGTCAGCGTTGTAGGTTGGTTGCGGTTGAGGCGGCGGTTTGCCCTGGCCGTAGGTTGCCCATGCCAGGTTGAAAGCGGTTTCTGGTGGGCACATCCATTGTGATGGTTGGGCGTAGAGGGCGCTCGATGGGTCAGCTGTCGGCTGTTGGGTATTCATCTTTAGGATACTTTAAATATAGTCTGTGGCGAGCGACAAAATACTCGAGGCCAAGCGAGAACAGAAATGATACTGGCGGCAAATCATCAATACGATAACATAATGTATCTTAGCATTTTCTTTACAGTCTACGTAAAAAGGCATCGATGACATTCGCAGTGGTATTCAAGCGACAACCTATAACAATATCAACGATAAAGTAATAAAGTAATTACCATATACTTTTATAAGCGATTTGGGGAACACGTAAAGATTGATTATCACACGGTGGCAATGAATCATAAAAAATGGAAAGGCATTTGTTTAATTATTCCTAAACTATTACGGATAACTTCCTCATTTGTGAGATTGTAAATAAAATGCTAACTATCTTAATCCCTAATCTACCATTAATGTATTTTTGCACAAGCAACACACAGAAATCCCATAGAGCAGCAATTAATCTGGCTCACAAAGGATTAATACCCCAAAACAAAGACACTTTTCTCTTGGTTTGATATCGATTTTTGTAAATGACAATGTCTTACGTGTACTGGGCCCAATTTTTACAATCCCACCACTTCCAAACCATACACACACGTCGCCGAGGATACGAAACTATCGAACACAGAAGCTCAGTTAGCGTGTGAAAGATGTAGCAAACATCAATTCATAGTGATTTCACCTCCCAAATGTAGTGTTGTATTCATCAAGCTCATATTAAACAAAATACCTCTAAAATGGTCGCTAAGGAAGAAAAAAGAGAAGAAAAGAGGACAACGAAGACTTCAACCGATTACCCCTCCCCCCTGACGCTTAAAGCGGACAGCCACTGGTAATTCATGTATTCGTGAGCAATTCGGCCCCGGCCCGCAGGGCAGGCTAGCTAGCTAGGCTAGACGTTCGGTGCAATGCTTCGTCTAGCAAGCACGCATCCAGTGACAGCGCTAGCGTAGGCTGCGACTTTTCCGAACGTGTAGCCTCTGACTTCGGCCTTCGCATCGCTTTCAGACGTTTTCGGACATATTCGGAGATTGCTGGACTAGTCCGACGAACACGGATGACGTACGAGGTTTGTGTACGATTGAATAGGGCTTACGGAATCGCGCACGTTACAGTATCTCCCAGTTGCTTGTGCCTTTTATATGGATATGCTGTAACGATGACTTGACGTCAGTGCTATTTTTAGCTATGAACGCTGTTCGTGCGCATTCCATTTGAAATTATAATAAACAAACATCCACCGCCTCTGTTGTTGCCAGTGTACACAATACAGTTCGTCTCGAGAGGCTCGAATGAGCTATATCGACATTTGGTCATGGCAAATGTGTAATTTTATGATTTGGAAAAGGAAGAATCTCATAAATGTGTATTGATCAAAGACAGGGTAGCCCTATCGCAGGTCAAAACAATGACATTTTGTATAAAAAGAAATAAGGAAAATGTAAAAAAATAAAAAAAAAGGATAATGTATAAGAATTTCCTTCACAATATTAAAACTAATTTCGGGTCTTTTTCGGACTCTCACTGTAATCTACTTTGAAAAAGGGGCTCAAGGTCATGTTTGGAAATTTTGCAATAAGACATGTAAGATGGAGGTAAAAAAAACTTGTGGTATTTACGTCAATTGCGTAGAAGAAACACATATATTTGTTGAGTGACCAAACAAATGTCCGGAGCTTTTTATCTTGGTAAAAAAAAAGAAAGCAAAAAGAATAGGTACGGGTAATTAATTTTCACACATTAAATAGCAAAAGGAAATGACTTATTACGTACATGATGCATCAGCTTTCTGTAATAACTGAAATGTTTCATAATAATATGCAATAACGACAACAGTGACGACAACGAAATATTTAGGTTGATATGATATGATTTGAATTTACTATCAACGTAGCGTAATTCACACATCCACACACAGTATAATTACAATAACAATTTAAAACAAAGTTAGCGCATCGGAGAAAGGCACAATTATTGGATTGAACTGCTCATAGAATTACAGCAAGGTCACGTGATGGAAAAAACACACCTAATCCTGGAGTACCATATGTGGTAGGTGTCATCCACAGCCACGTGCTTTAGGACATGGTAACATACATTGTAGTCCAGCCAAAACATGTCTGATCTAGATCAAAGCAAGACCACACACACGTTAATGCAATCCGCGAGCTGGATATTGTCTGATCTAGATGAAAGCAAGACCGTTCATGCATTGCGCGAGTTGGATATTGTCTGATCTAGATCAAAGTAAGACCGTTCATGCATTGCGCGAGCTGGATATTGTCTGATCTAGATCAAAGCAAGACCGTTCATGCAATGCACACGATAGACATTGTCTGATCTAGATCAAAGTAAGACCGTTCATGCAATGCGCGAGCAAGATATTGTCTGATCTTGATCAAAGCAAGACCGTTCGTGCATTGCGCGAGTTGGATATTGTCTGATCTAGATCGGAGCAAGATCGTTCATGCTTTTCGCGAGCTGGATATTATGTGATCTAGATCAAAGCAAGACCGTTCGTGCAATGCACACGCTAGACATAGCGTGGTCTAGATCAAAGCAAGACCATGCACAGTCATGCAATGCAAAAGCTAAATATTGTTTGATCTACATCAGAGCAGGTCCATGGCATGTAATACACAGGCTAGATTG
Source organism: Arbacia lixula (assembly GCA_963669155.1). Lineage (NCBI taxonomy): Eukaryota > Metazoa > Echinodermata > Echinoidea > Arbacioida > Arbaciidae > Arbacia > Arbacia lixula. The sequence goes on from OZ022593.1 coordinate 33,157, forward strand.
TCTGATCTAGATCAAAGCAAAACCATACACGTTCATGGAATGTACAAATTAGACATCGTCTGATCAAGATCAAAGCAAGACTACAGGTGTTCATGCGATGCACAAGCTAGATAATTTCGGAAGTTTTAGTTGACATCCATTATCTTCCAGTCACAAGAAACCATGTTATACTAATATATAATAGTGTGCACATGGCACACTATAAAAACGCATGGGACGGTCATCCTGCCGAGAGGACAGATAACAAGTGGACAGACGAACCAATTGGGCACCTGGGCAATACAATAAAACAAGAGGCACACAGCTGGTTGTAATCTTTGTTTCATAAATTCTTGTTAATATTTGACTCGGAGTATGCTCAATTCAGGCATCTCCCGCTTTATTTGCTGTTATTTTTCAGTCTGTTGTTGTTCTAAATTTTTAGGGTTGTCTCGTCACATTGTACATGAATGTGTTGGAGATATGGCAAATATAATCCTGGTTAAAACTTGACATATTCCTCGTTAACTCCAGGTTAAAACTTAACATATTACTCGTTAACACACTGTTAAAACTTAACATTTTCCCCATTTTACATCTACTTGTTTATCTACATACCATGTACATCATATGTGACAACTGAACTGAACAGAGATCAAAATACATCTTAAATAACAGGAATAAGTGACTAATTAACATTTTGCATCTTAAATTACAGAATTAAGTGACTAATAAACATTTGCATCTTAAATTACAAATATTATTGAGTAATTAACATAACGAAAATAAGATATGAAAACATGCAGTTGCATGCTTAACACAATTATTAATCACACGAACATGTATGCCTCTTCGAGTAGATGGGTTTTAAGTCGTTCTTTAAAGATGTTGGATTTACATTGTGAGCGAATTTCATACGGTAGCAAGTACCAGAAAGTTGGACCGATAAAAGAGAATGAGCGTTCACCGTAATGTTTAGTTTTTTTGAGGTGGTGCATGAAGAAGCTGCTGATTGGATGATCGACAAGATCTTGCTGGGTTATGGATAGACATTAGATCAGACATATACCTCGGTGCAAGACCATGGGTAGCGCTAAGGACATGAATGAGAATTTTGAAACCGATGCAAAATTTGACTGGAAGCCAGTGAAGCTCTTGTAGAGTTGGAGTGATGTGTTCTTTTCTAAAGGATTTGGAGACAAGTCTCACTGCTGAGTTTTGGTATTCTTTGCAGCTTTGTTACTTGTCTTTCTGGAAAGCCTACTAAAGGACTGCTACAATTGCCAGGTAGAGACGAGATAAATGCATGTTCAAGAACTTCAGTGCTGGATTTATCAAGGTGCCGACGAATACTACCAAGTTTCCTAAGTGCTAGGATGGCATAGTGATAAAGTTTGTTAACGTGTGCTTGCATATTCAAATGCTTGTCTAGAACAACACCAAAATCTCGCACTGAGTTGGAAGGGGGGACCTGATCAATGCCTGATGTAATTGGGGATAATTCCTGATATTGTCTAAACCGTGATGACAGATGAATAACCCCCGTTGTTCACCATCTAGTACCGAATTTCCCGTAGACAACGTTCTAGCCGCTCGATCACGATTTCCCTGCCCGATTTGATGGACACATACAGCTGCGTATCGTTGGCATACAACCATGTGAGCTAATTATCTCTTGTATTGGGGATGTGTAAACAATGAAGAAGACTCCGCCCAATTCTGACCCTTGAGGGACACCCCACTGTAGGGAAGAGGGCTCTGATAAGGCTCCCAAGACGTTTACCACTTGCTCTCGTTCTGAAAGATACGAGGAAATACACTTGAGTGCTACCTTTGTCACTCGAAACCGTTCCGTTAATCGCGGGAGAAGCAAACGTTGTTCTACGGTGTCAAAAACAGCCGTTAGGTCGAGTAAGATCAGCACGGCTTCATTACCATGGTCAAGCGTTATCAGCAGATCATTGAATACCCTCAAAAGAGCTGTCTCGACGCCGTGATGCTGCCTTTAGGCTGACTGCCTGGATGGCAAGGGTCGGTTTTCGGAGAAGTGTGTTATCAACTGCTGACAAACGGCACGCTCAATAACTTTTGCGAGAAATGGTACATTTGAAATTGGACGGAAGTTATTCAGGTTGTCTGGATCAAGACTGGGCTTTTTTTAGTATAGGAGTTAGTAATGGTGACTTCAGTGAAGCAGGCAGAATTCCCAGCTCAAGAGACTGGTTCACAATGTCGGTGATGGCAGGAAGGAGAGTGTCCATACATTTACTGAAGACAGCAGCCGGGATGGGGTCTAAGGAACAAGATTTCATTGTCTCTGATTTAATGAAGGAGCGCACATCATTATTTAAAACAGGCCGAAACTTCTGCAGACTGCACGCCCTACTTTCGTCTGCTGTGTCACTTGAAGATGTGTAGTTCATGTTGGTGTTAAGTTCTCGTAACTTGAGGACCTTGTCATGGAAGAAGTTCGAGAATCGTTCTGCAAGCTCTTTCTCAGAGTTAAGAGAGGGAAGGTGTTGGTCACTTCGCTCAACCTTCATTCCTTCAACAATCTGGAAAAGTTCCTCAGTGTTACTCGTAGAAATATTTTCTCTGTGATGCTCTCGTTTAACTTGTTTCAGCGTACATTGGTAGTCAGAGAGAGATTCTTCCATGATTTGTTCATCTATAGTAGATTTTGTCTTTTTCCACTCTCGCTCTTATAAAGCTATACCAATATCGCAATATAACGAATATCCATTACAACAATATTCCAATATAACTATAAGTTTTCAATATTCAATTCATTTTTTTTCAATTCAATTCTTTATTCATTTGACAAACAAGAATAAACAACTTTCATGAACAATGAGTATAAGGCATCACCAGAAAGCCGATTACTTGTGAGATGTGATAACCTTTAACATGTGGTTCAAAACACATGTATAACAACAAAGTATAAAGTCCATTATTCAAATGACATACAGTGAGATGAGCCCAAGTACACAAATTACATAAAAATACATACAGGTAAAAAAAAAAAACATATATCAAAGAGAGACTAATACAAGCAAATACAAACGAAGCAAAAAAACAAAACAAAAAACAAAACAAAAACAAACACAAACACAAACTATACACAAACAAACTAAACACAAAATATACACATTACAACTTTATGTGGATGTAGGGGTCGCACAAGCCTAATTACTCAAAGAAAAAAAATGGCAAACCATCCCATCCGCCAAATAGGCAATTTTGCACGGTTTATTGACAAAAATACCTGAATATGGCTCAATATCTTTCACTGGTCCTAGGGAGACCAACCATGGAATTTCCACTTCCCAAAATGGGAAGAAATATTGATTTTGTTCTTGGACTACATTTTGCTGAGTACTTAGAGCATTTTTATTGCTTTAGGGGAGGGACTGGATGTGGCCATAGATGATCCTGTACAAGTTACCTTACGCATGGAACATTAGCTTTTTATTTCATTTCCTACATAGTTAACCAATAATAAAATTGTTATAAAGAAACTGACACGTAAAGTATACATATGACAAATAATACACTTTTAAAGAGACGTACAATGTATGAAGATAGAAGTGGTACTTAGTGGTTTGACAATGTGAGCTTACAGCTTGAGTTGTTTCCACACCTTTCTTATTTAAAGAAAACAAAAATCGCATATAAGGTAACACCTAATATAAATACACTCCAAACACTCTTTTTCATACCCTTACATACACTTTATACACAAATATTGTTGGATGGAGGAGTTGCCCAACTCGAGGAGTTGCCCAATACGGTGTTTCTACATTCATATCAAAATACTATACACGCCAATAATAGGAATAATACAACAACAGATACAAAACACATTAAAATGTCAGGTCAATGTCGACTAATAAACCGAAACATTTACAAGAAACGGAAACTACAGTTGACATAATCATTATAGTCCCACATCAAGTTAACAAGACAAATTGACCAGGCTATGGCAAATTTTAGGTATCGGAATTGAAAAATATAATCAGTTTCCCTTAAATTGATAGGAAAGATGATTCTGTCAAATTTTCTCATGATTTGATGTAAGTATTGATTCGCTGCTAAACTAAGACACAGCTGTAAGGGGGGATATTCAGTGGTGTGAAACCTAGAACATAAGGTTGTGGTGGGGAGAGAATGGCCTATTCTCTGAGACTGATTTTCATATAAATGGCGCCCTCGTGCGGCCGAGTAATGAGTTCTGCTGCTGGCAGTGCCTCCTCCAGAGACTGCAGAGAATGCACTGAGAACGTGCGCAGTACGGACGACAGCAACACCTTCAGCTCCAGCATCGCGAACTTCTGACCTGCAAGCACAATTATAGTAGTGAAGTAAGGGAGATATATGTATTTACATATAGGGAGAGACAGGGAAGGAAGAAAGCGAGAAAGGGAGACACAAGGAAAGAGAGACAGACAGACGGACATACAGAAATAGGGAGAGAAAAGGAAAGAGAGCGACAGAATAGATTAGGGACGGACTCCTGAACTTCAAGCATATAATGATATAGTTAGATAGATGGGCAGAGAGAGAGAGAGAGAAGGGTTAAAGTGGGGCGACAGAGTGACAAAGGGAGAGGGAGAGAGAGAGAGAGAGAGAGAGAGAGAGAGAATGGGGGTGGGGAGAGGAAGGGGGATTAGAACAGGGGGGGGGGGTGAAGGTGACGTTAGATATTCATACATGAGGAGGGCATTGCGAGTGGGAGCTGCAACTCAGGAGAGCGCGAGAGACAGGCCGGGTATAAGGGTGATAAGAGCAAGATGGAGGGGGGGGGGCGGATCGGAGGGAGATAGAGAGATGGGGGAGGAATATGTTATTAGATACAAAGAAATGGGGAGAGTTGGAGCTACAAGGAGAGATGGATGGGTATAAGGGAGATGAAGAGAGAACGTGAGGAAGCGAGAAGAAGCGAGTGAAAAGGGGGGGGGGGGTTGTTAAAGCAGGTAGAAGAAAGATAGAACACTGACTTATCCGAACCAGACACATGTAAAAGCCTTCGCAGCCGACACGATCCGATTTGCCGTGAAATAGTTGAGTGTTTCAAGGGTTACATCTTACCAATGCAGTTCCTAGGCCCAGCCGAGAAAGGGACGAACGCATACGGGTGTCGCGTGGCGTTGTTCTCCGGAAGAAAGCGGTCCGGGTCAAAGCGTCCGGGGTCGGGAAAGTGTTCCGGGTCTTGGTGCAAGGCGTAGATATAGAGGCTGATATTGGTGTCCTTGGGCACCACCTTGCCATCTGTTGAAAGAAGAGATTGGAGGCGAATGAGGGGTAAGTATGTCGAGAACTCGGGAAGTGACAGGTATGATGCGCATTATACACTTTTGTGTTGAGAGTTCAATATCTGACACAAACAACCATTAAATGGTCATTTTTGTAAAAAAAAAAAAAAAAAAGAAAAGAAAGAATATCCAATCAAATACATGTATTCAAAGAATTATTTCAATGCTATAAACTAATGCAATATCGCGAAGCCTGCTCCCTCCCAATGTTGACGTCCTTCCACTTTGCGATAAGTAGTTTTCTTTCGGCTTGATGCGATGATAAAAAAGTGTACATCATCTTGTAACACCTCGAAGAAAAATACATTAATGGCGTATACATAGTAACAATAACGTACCCAAGACGATCTCTTCTTTCAGGGATCTAGCTATATCCGGGACAGCTGGCATGAGGCGAAGTGACTCCTTGATCACCATGGTCAGGTACGAGAGACGCGCTAAGTCTTGCGTCGTCGCAGGCTGGTCACCTGACCCTGCCACGCCCACCAGAAGGACAAACAAGTGAAGTGATTCGTTACTATCAGATATTTTTACCAGCATACAGCATCATAACTTATATGTACAAATGCATTACCCTACCTTATTTTCCCTTTGTAAATGAATGTGGTGTGTTAAGATCTAATAGTATTTTAGAAATGTGTTTTCTGTGTTTGTGCGTAGGTACAATCAAGACAAATAAAGAGAGACACAGACAAAAAAACTGGTGAAGATGGAACAAAGGGAGAGAGAGAGAGAGAGAGAGAAAGAGAGAGAAAGAGAGAAAAAAGAGAGAAAAAGAGAGAGCGGTAGGATAAACAGAGAGAGAAGGTGGGAGCGGGGAATGGGAGGTGAGAGTGAGAGAGAAAGGGAATGGAGAGATAGAGATACAAGAAAGAAGTGGGAAGGAAAGGGAGAGGAGGGAGGGAGGGAAGAAGGAGGGAGGGACCGACCGCCATACCGAAGACTTCGTCAAGCTCTTGGTGAATGCGATCCTGGATGTCACTGTGCAGACCAATGAGAAGCAGAGCCCAGCTGACCGCAGCGGCAGTCGTGTCATGACCCTAGGATAAAGAGCAACCGATATGTACATCTCGTTAAACCTATTTTCAAAGACCAATATGTATGTAGACCACCTGTCTGCATAGATCACTCAAAGTCAATCCATCAACAGCAGGGTTTAACTATATAATAATATATAAGGCACGAAAGTATTATCAAATAAAGATGATATTACATTCACAGAAAGCAAGATCTCAAAGAATGAGTCAAAAATGTATATATACAATCTGTTATATACAATTTCATATAAGCGATATATTCTCAATTATGATGGATGCGAGTTGCTTTGTATCACCATTTTGCATGTCAATCGATGCAAGCATGGTTAGTGCTGGGCGTACATTAGGGGTTAGGCCATTTCCTGACCTAGTCTTTCTGACCTAGTCTTTCTGACCCAGTTTTTTTGCCATTCACTCAGTACGGCCTCTGTTATTGGCTACTGTGCTAATGAATATTCAAGACTATGGTATGGCTTGTCGAACATTCGCGCCGGCGCGGCCAAAGAGGCGGCCAGGAGGCGCAATTTTTTCGAACATTCGCGCCGGCGCGGCCAAAGAGGCGGCCAGGAGGCGCAATTTTTTTTACACGCTAGCTCATAGACGCCAGAGCTTTTCACAGCTGAGAGAGAAATCCTTGCTCTCTGCAATCGGCCACAGCCTGCGAGAGCACGCTCATGCCGATATCAGCTGTTCCTTTGTACCATTGTATGTGGGTAATGAGTTGATATAAGGACACTAGAAAACCTATTACTGTGCACAAATGCCATGTTGTGATAAAAAGTTGAGTAAATAGATATGTGTTTGTGTTATAATTATTTCATGTTTGCTAGGTTTTATCAGACTATTTATTATTTTTTTATCTGTGCCTCCCGAAATGATACTCTAAATCCCCTAGAACAAAATGGAATCTCCCGTCTCTTTTTCCCCAAATCTCGCTAGAGAAAAAAAATATTGGAGTCATCGACTGTTTGATAGGGTTGCATAATAAATTTCTACCAAAAATATTCCTTATTCAATCATTCAATAACATTTTCATGAGATGATGTATTCTTCAATAATACAACAAGGATAAACAAACTCACTTTTATCTTATTGTCCCACAAAAATCCAGTGTTTTTACATTATATTTTCTTTCTGAGAGCACCGTCCCCTTTTTCTGTAGTGGAGCAGTCCGGTGCCGGCAATTCCCGCGTGGACTAAGCCACGTGACTCCGAGAGTGTAATCAGAGAGCGGTTGCGAATGGGATGTCAATGAGAACGCGCAAATAGAGCGCTTGCTGATATTAGAAACAACTGATAGTCTTACGTTCCTAGACACAATGAATATTTATACTCCGAGAATTTTGATAAGGCACGATCCAAAAGAAGCGCAAGTATCACAATAAGATAACCAACAAATAAAGAAAAATGTTTGATTTTATCACGGAAGCAAGATTTTATTAGCATTGGTAGCATTGGTAGTCAAGAGATAAGAGCATGTTTATAACAAGAGGAGAACAAAAAGTTTTAGAGTGTAGACTATCAACGTCCTACGAGTGACCTTCTTAGTCTGGACGCTACACTATGCATCAACACATTCTTTTGCAAAATGTAAACATTGCAGGCTTGTCTTGGGGGAAGTTCTCAAACTATTAAGTATTATGACCTTCCAGACAGGCATGTGATGTCTACATTTTGCAAAGGAATGCGAATGTGATGTTAAGTATTCATTTTTCTCCATGTTCTTACACCTCAAACTTTGATGGTATTTTTGCCATGATGAACGACATTTACCTCAAGTAAAGAAAAGTTGTGGTTTTCTTGAAACAATTTACAGGCATTTAGTTACTACATTGATATAAATCATTGCCCTCTGAGGAGTACAGTTTTAGAACATGCATCATGGAGGGAAAAAAGGGTCCATAGAAACAGATGTGTTGGAAGTGAAAAAGAAAAAAAGCGTGATTATTTTTGTTTGTTTCTTTCTTTACATAGTTATTGTGGATTTTTTTGTTCATCATTTGGGGTTCAGAGAACTAGAAAGATGAAGAAAGGAAGAATGAAACACCTGCTGAGCAGGCTCTCTTTATTATACAAGACATACATATATACATATCATCAAAAGGGGGTAAACTGTGACAAGTTGCTTGCAGAACCTGTGGAAGAAAGCAACTAGAGAATAAAAGAGGACAGCAGCCATTCTCTCTGCACAATTACAGCCACAACACGATCACAGCAAAACGAGTGTTTGGGACTGGGTCTGCGATGAAATTTGAAGTCTTGAGAACACACCTGATTTAAACTGCAAAAAAAAAAAAACTGTTTAGAGGTATACTGATGAAAGCTACACGATAACTAAAACAGTGCTGGTCAGGATTGTGAACCAAATTAGAACTGAAATGCGACTGAAAAGGATGCAAAGCAAAAAACCTCGGATCTACGTCTACCTATACAGTGTATTATCGTATTGTTCGCGCTACAGCCCAGTCTTACACACACGTAATGCGTTCACGGCGAGCAAAAACAAACGGCAGTCACACCTCAGTCATCACACAACAGTCATATACCAAGCATTCTAAACCAGCCCGAAACTCACCAAAAACTCAACAAAATGCCACATGCAGCTGTCAGAAACGTCACAATATATCCACACACGGAAAAAATTGCAGTCAGAGGAAAAGGTGACACAAAAGAGGGCTAAAAACAGGAAAGCAAAGGAGAGGAAAATAATCCCTACAGCTTCACTCAGCTAACCTATACTAGGAAAGTGAATGAGCGAGCAGATAGCTCGCTAACTGCACGTGCATGCAGTGAATGAGAACGCACCCGGGTGTAGAATTTCGACAAGCCATAGTCTTAAATATTCATTAGTACAGTAGCCAATAACAGAGGTCGTCTCATGAAAACTGCCTCGTGTACAAAATGAATGGCAAAAAACTGGGTCAGAAAGACTAGGTCAGAAAGACTAGGTCAGGAAATGGCCTAACCCGTACATTAGGGTCTTATTCAAGCTTGGACATGCATCTCCTGACTAGTCTAGCTGTATCTCAGTTACCATGGTTACCTCAAACATGAAGGTGTCCACCTCTTCTCGAATGTCTTCTAAGCTGAGAGTCTGCTCCTCGAGATGGATTTTGAGCAGACGATCCAAGAATGCCAGCTTCTTCCCGCCGGTCAGCTCTGGTTGCTTGGAGACCCCGTCGCTCTTATCTCTCTTCCGGTTCTCTAAGGCTTCCGCCAGACGCTCCTGAATCATCTGCGGGAAAGAGGGGGGGGGGGCTGTTCTTAAAGGGAAAGTTCACTCTGTAATTTATTCTGGTTTCAATCAAAGGAGACACATGATAAAAACAAATCAGTGAAGGTTTGACTAAAATCGGTCAAAGGAAAAGAAAGTTATTTGATTTTAACGTATTAATTTTGTGACGTTACGTGCAAAGCGCTCTTTTGTGTGTTATGCACAAAATAATTCCTTGAATTGCTTTTTTCTGTTTTTCACAACTGAATGATTTTCTTACGTACAGATATGTGTTTAAAAAGGTATTGCTAATGATTTCTGAAATGCACAGACAAAAAGATGCATATCTTTTTTCACAAAATGCACATTTTCTACAACATAATGGAGAGCACCTCGCACGTGACGTCACAAAATAAAAACTTAAACTTTAAGAAACAACTTTCTTTTCCTTTGACAAGATATGATTTTGATAATGATTGACTCCCACATTTGCGGAAATCTGCGGAAAGTGCAGAAATTGTTAATTGTGTTAGTAAGAATATTATGTTATATCTCCGTTTGTGCATCATTACACAATTATTTAGAAGAAAACTGAGTACAGGATCTTTAGCGGTGTTGTCCTTAACTTTCTTGAAAATTGCAAAATAATGCGATAAGAAACACAGCTTCGAGAGACAAAATAGGGAATTAAAGATATTGCTTTCCAAGTTAACTACAGCTAAATGTCGGTGGCGCGCATGGGACATCAAAGCATTGTAGTGATTATGGAATGCTTTTGACATTCATTTGTACGCTTATAGTATCCATACAGATGTTTGAATATATTATGCTCGCGTTGTCCCTCCTTCCTAACACATCCCTGCTCGGACAAACCTCGGACAAACTTCGGGGTTACTATAAGTAGCGTTTTGCTTGAACGACGTGAATAAGATTTGCATACATAAGAAAAATGGTCCATTTAGATCTATACATTTGTGTGTACCACATTTTCAATTCAGAACACAACAATTGCCATTACTGACAATGTGATGTCAGTTGCTCACGGATTGACAGGTGTGATACACAATGGTGATTGTTCCGTTCTGAATTAATTATCTGATACTCACATTATGATAGGGACAAATGAGGCAACCCGTTTGTATAAAGACCAGCTTGGTAAAACCAGGCAGAAGGTGTAAGAACTAGAGTCGGCACGAAGAATAATGTAATCCTGTTAAAGGGCTAACTGATAAACGGCCGTAGTCATGATCACTCTGCATAAAATCAAGTGTACAGTGAGTAGTAATCAGGAACAATGCGGTATGCTGACCAGTCGCGTACATTGATAGCACAATAAAACATTGGACGTGTTTGGTTCTTTGATCCAGTGACGACCGCCGCCAAATATGCAAAACAAATTTTGGATACATTTAGAGGAATGTAGATTCTGTATGCGCAGAAGATTTCAGAACCACTTTCTATACTGAAAAGCATTTGCAGTTGTAACACATCATAATGATACGATTCTGTCAATTTCAGATTATATTGTTGCTTCCTTTTCTGATAAATCGAGGATACTGTAGAAAACATGTCAGAGAAATGCCTTCATATCGCACATAGGACAATCATATTTCCTTACAAATGTCTTGTAAATCGTTTATTGGGTGTTTCACGTTCTATAGAAAAAAACGTCGATTTCGTGTCCGGAGATGTCCGAAAAAGTAACGGACCAAATTCTTTCTAGAATTTTATCAAGATTTCCCTTCGCTCACCGCCAAACTAATTCCCAGTGTGTTTTATAAGATCAGTTATGAAGTCCCAGCGAAGGCTGAATGGTTGACATATTTCTCGAACCAGACTTTCTTTTGTTATTCAGAGGAAGGCACTGCCTAATAAGAAACACAGCGTATTGTTTAAAACACCTTAAAGTATTGAATTTTTATGAAGCGGCCGTCATCAAAAGAAGTATATCCGAGAGCAGTCCATCCAAGATAGGTCCATGGTAAAACTGACCCGGGTTAAGTTGTATCAACGGTTTACCCCTTTATGTGCAAGCAACCTGCAACTCTTTGTGATTTTAAAGCATCTAATTAAGATGGAAATGTGTTATATAAATGCTATATATCAAACGGGGATGCGATGTGTACTGTATGCATGCAGACTGCACTACCTATGGTTGCTAAGTTTCACCTGAATATGACGCATTTTGCTTGATCTTGCTAACTTCAACAATTAATTATGTCACTGTGTTGCTTTGACTCTCTTTTGGATTCATCTACCACCAGTATTTGCTGAATTTTCTTCTCTACGCTTATTATCAATTTTGCACAGGATTACAATTAGAGCACATGTTCTATTTGTTCTGTCCCACATACTGGATTTTGTGTTGGTGATTAAATGACTTGATACTCTGACCCGTGTGCATTTCTATCTGTGATAATTACAACCATGGCAAAGGCGAAAGTAAACAAGTTCCAGGCTCTTCCCGTGGAAGATAATGCTGATACTGATCTATCCAACATGATCTAGGATGTGGTGGCCAGCGCCATGTCGCTAATTCCTAAACGCCCACGTGCGAGCTATAGGGGCAGTGCTGCTGCCACCCGTGACCCTAACAAGGGGCTGGTTGGGGACATAGTGACCGCGGTCGTGGCTGCTGTTTTGCCATTGATCAAGAACTTGTCTACCCAAATTGCAAACACTGGCACCGCACAATTATCCAAGGAAAAAACCCAAACTACATTGCAGGTACATGATAACAGGCTCGACGATGTCGAGCAGTACTCCAGACGAGACAATGTTGTTTTCCGGGGGGTGCCTGAAACCGATGGTGAAGTGACTACGGAGGTGGTGAGGAAGATATCTGCCAAGGCTGGTGTTCCACTCGTTGAAGGGGACATCAGTACGAGTCACCGTGTTGGGAGGCCGTCGGCGAAGCCGCGTCCGATCGTTGCACGGTTTGTGAGGAGAGATGTACGTACGAGTCTCCTGCGCAAGAAACGACAGCTTCGGGACACCGAGTACAAAGACGTCATGCTCGGTGAACACTTGGCTCCATCACGAGCTAAACTACTGCAAGTGATCAAGCGTGATGACGACACCGGAAAAGTGTGGACTGTTGACTGTAAGATTTTCTGCACGCTGAAGAAGGACCCACAGAAAAAGTATGTTATTTCTTCTCCTGAAGATTTGTTCAAGCAGTTGGGTTGGGGTGAAGAGAAGCTCAAGCAGACGGGGCTTTTCATCGATGTGTCTGCCTAGGGAAGCGAAGACCCCCTTTTGGCCCATCCTGTACATAGCCGTATCTTGCTTTCTGTTGTCGCATTAAATGTTAATGGTTCAACCAGTAAGTTGAATGCTGGTATTATTGATTTGTACTTGTCAGCATAATATATTATTTGTCTCTCTGAAACATTAACAGATTCCTTAGATATGTGTAATTCGTATTTACATGATTGCAAGTGTTACTGTTTGCCTAGACAAAATGAACAAAGATTTGGAGGATTTCATGGCATGTGTATTCTAATGAAAAATCATATTTTTGAGTATTCAGAAATGTTATATAAAACAAGTTCCCCTTGAATTCTTTGGGTCAAATTTAATAGCAAAGTCCTAAGCTATGAGTTTGTATTAGATGCAGTTTATATTCCGTGTGAAGGCTCCGTTTACCATAACTATGAGGTATTTGATTGTTTGGTTCAGGATTTGATTGATATTAAAAGCAAATTCAATGTTCCTGTTTGTTTAGTTGGGGATTTCAATGTCCGTACAGGATTACTCTCCTATTACTTAGATAATGATGATATTGTTGTATCAGACCTCTTTGGTTTGAATTTTTGTGATGATTCCAGTATGTTACCTTTGGGTAGGTCTTATGTGCCCACTACTCGTCAAAGTATGGATGTTAAGGTAAATAATAATGGAAGTCGTTTAATTGATTTGTGTAGAAGTTTAGGTCTTGTCATCGTCAATGGACGGTTGGGTGATGATATAGTGGTGTTGGAAATTACACATGTTACAACAAGAACGGGGGTTGTAGCACAATTGATTATGCTATTGTTTCTCATGAATTGTTTTACAACATAGAAAATTTCCATGTTGATTTATTTGATAAGTGCTTATCAGACGTGCATTGTCCTATTGTCGTGACGTTACAGTCGGTGCTCACGCACAATCAAAAAATATATGTTGACGCAGTAGAGAGTGATACACAAATGAATACCCATTGTGACTTGTCTAAACATAAGTACATGTCTTTCAAGTGGAATTGTGAAAATGCGAATGAATACTCTGATCAGCTACATTGATTAACCTTACAATTGTCACAAAATGTGGAAAATACACAGGGAAATGTCAGTCAGGAATTGGTGGATGATTGCTATTCTGAAATTTGCAAGTCATTTCTGCAGGCTGCACAAGATATTGGTATATGTAAATGGAAACAGTCAAAGGCGGTTAAGAGTCATAAACAACAACACAATGTGACTTCTTCAAAGTTATGGTTTGATGCTGAGTGTGATGCTGCCCGCAAAGAGTATCTTAATTTAAAGAACAGGCTCAGCAGAAAAAACAGTTACATAAAAGATTAGATGTTCAAGTGCCAGATATTGATGTTTTACAACGTGACTTTCTTTTGGCAAGTAAGAAATATAAATAATTACTAAGGTACAAAAGAAGAAAGCATGGTAACGATATGAATGATTCTTTGCGGTCCTTAAAAACTGGTAACTCCAAAGCCTACTGGGATTTATGAAACAGTTATGGTCGTCAGACTAAAGGTGCAATAAATGTTTCTTTAAATTATCTTGTGCAGCATTTTAAATCTTTGGGAAATGTGCGTAAATCAGAGGATCATTCAGTGGATAGGATGACTGTGGATATTGTTAATGTGACAACACAAAACGATTGCCTAAATGGATCCATAACTTTGAAAGAGGTTGAATTAATGATAAATAAATTAAAAATACCAAAGCTTGTGGTAATGATTTAATCAGAAATGAATTTTTGAAAAACTGCCCTCCAGAAATGCGTATGGTCATAGTCGATTTCTTCAATCTAGTTTTAGATAGTGGAATTGTACCGTCGGAGTGGTGTATAGGAGTGATTATACCGATTTTTAAGAATAAGGGTGAAATTACAAATCCTGATAATTATAGAGGAATCACCTTGCTGAGTTGTCTTGGTAAACTATTTACATCAGTTTTGAATAACAGAATTACTAGTTTTCTCAATAGTCATCATAAATTAGGTGAGGAACAAGCTGGATTCCGTTCAACATACTCAACCGTTGATCATGTATTTGTTTTGAAAACTATCATCGATTTCTACTTGCAGAAAAAAAGACGTTTATATTGTGCCTTTATTGATTATAAAAAAGCGTACGATTTAATTGACAGAAAGCTTTTGTGGATAAAATTGCTAAAAGTAGGCGTAAATGGTAAAATTCTAAATGTTGTTCAAAGCTTGTACAAGGGCGCAAGGTCTTGTATTTCTGCCAATGGCACAATGTCTGATTTTTTCACTTGTACCACAGGGGTTAGACAAGGTGAGAACCTTCGCCACTGCTGTTTGCTATTTACTTAAATGACTTCCACAAGCATATAGCAAAATTTTATCCTGGTTTGAGTACTTTAACGAGAGAAGTAAGCAGTACCTTACCTTTTTTCAAAGTTGACTTGCTTATCGTTCGCTGATGATACAATAATTTTGGCAGAAAGCCCCAAAGAATTGCAAGTAGCACTGAATGCGGTGCAAGAATATTGTAAAACATGGCACTTGACTGTTAATGCAAGTAAAACTAAAATACTGATTTTCTCAAGGGGGAAAATTAGGAATCTACCACATTTTGCATATGGTCATGAAAAAGTAAAAGTGGTATATGATTTTGTATATCTTGAAGTACAGTTAAATTATAATGGTACTTTTAAAAAGGCGATTTCAAAGCAGATAATGCAGGCTAGAAAAGCTTTATACAGTATGTTGACCAAAGCAAAGCAAATGCAGTTATCAATTGATATTCAGTGTCATTTATTTGAACATTTGATTTTGCCCATCTTATAATATGGCAGTGAAATATGGGGACATGTAGATATAAAGCAGATTGAAGTTTTCCATAGGAAATTTCTTAGATCTGTACTATGCGTAGGTTCATGTACTCCAGATTGTATGATCTATGGGAAGACTGGACGAGGATTGATTTTAAATCATGTAAAGAGCAGAGTAGTAAGTTTTTGGTCAAGAATATTGAATGGTAAAGTAGATAAATATTCTTATGTCTTTTTGAAATTCCTTTCGGCTCTCCATAAAGATGACAATTTGGATTTTACCTCTTCTTGGTTAAAATTCATTGAAGACACATTCAACCAGGCTGGTTTAACCTATGTTTGGCTGGGTCAAAATAGTGGTTTGGGTTTGAATATTAATTCTTTGTTAAAATTACGGCTGCATGATATTCTTTGTCAGGATTGGAGTGACACTGTATGGTCAAATCGTTTTTGCACAAATTATAGAATATTCAAAGGCAAACATGTATTTGAAAACTATTTACTATCCCTTAATAAAGTTGATGCTTTTAGTCTCTGTAAGTTTCGGTGTAGATCACATAAATTACCTGTAAACAAGGGCCGATTTAATTCAAACACGCCACATAGCGAAATGCAGTGCACGCTTTGCCCATCTACCGATATAGGAGATGAATTTCACTACATATTTGTCTGTCCTTATTTTCAAAGAGAAAGACAGTTATATTTGTTTAACGGGTTATTACGCAAGTCACGATTTCCATGTGTTTCGCACATGGCAGAACTGTTCAACACTAAAAGCAATTCTCAGCTGAAAAAAACTAGCAAAATTTACTCGTGTTATTATGTTAACGTTTTCCCAGAAAACAGAAAAAAAAGATCATTCAAGTGTCTTAAATAATACAATTAGAATTGGACCTACATATACACGTAGTGGTAGGATAGTGAAACATCCGGTTTTAGTCAACTTGTAAATAATGTGTATTAGAAATGTTACCATCTATTTTATATACTCTCACTAGTCAATTGTATTCATGTTTAGTTACATTCTTCATGCATGTAATTTCGTACATTATATGATTTTTTATTGTTGTTCTGTGAAATTTAACTATGTAGTATGTTCATGAATTGTATTCCCAAGTCTGTTATACATTATATTGTTATTTATGTTTGTTTCTACTCTCATACCCCGAGAGGGGGTCTTTAGAGTCAATAAAATTCTACAAATTCTACAAATTTTGTGTATTATTATTTGTAAGTATTGGTTGTGCAAGTATGCATCAATGGCAGATAATCATTGCAAGCCCATTGGACTCGTCTACATTCCACCTACAAGCATAACCGTCAAACTACCCTTTATGATTTAGTAAATGCTATAAAACCCCTAACCCTGATCATTTTATAGACACAACAAAAAAGTAAGCCCCCCCCCCTCCACAAGCAAAATAACATAACCTTTTATCGGAGAGGTTTGGGGAAGGATTGTTTCTCATTATTGACTAACGTCTGTGTCAAAATCAAATTAATCCAATAAGTCATGCATGAGGGGCCAATTTTTAAAGGCAGAAATGTCATTTTTCAAAAGTCACAATGGTAATTGTTGATGCCATTTTAACAGTACATTTTGGCATTTCTTGTGCAATTTTAAGATTGTATTTACTCCACCATGGCACGAAAATGACTTCTTATGTGTACATTACAGGTCATGTTACATCTTTGTCAAAATATACAGAGTTTTATTTTTTTCACATATATAAAAGGTTTTAAAAGTTTCAAACGCAAAAGGGATGAGTATTGGTTAAAGGGCATATACTGAACTGGGAAGGCAAAAAAGCCTTAAAAATGTAATTGTTAGCAATCTTCTTGCCAATGGTCTTAAATTCATGTATTGTCCATTTTAGAAGCTTGCTGAAAGTTATTTGCCCTCAAATGATCTACATTTGGAGTAATGAGTGATTAAATCACAAATCCTCAAAATGTTCGGGCCGAACATTTTGAGGATTTAATCATTAATCATTAATTACTCCATATGTGGATCATCTGAGGACAAATAACTTTCAGCAAGTTTCTAGAATGGTCAATACATGAATTTAAGACCATTGGCAAGAAGATTGCTAACAATTAAATTTTGAAGGCTTTTTTGCCTTCCCAGTACAGTATATGCCCTTTAAACAGTGTTGGACCACAAATTGTCGTCCCTGCACAAATTGTCGTCGGCGACAATTTGTGCAAAATTTGACAAAACCTGACACCACAAATTGTCGTCCCCTGCACAAATTGTCGCCGGCGTCAATTTGTGCTGCAGGTGATGTTCCCATTTTTCACCCTCACGGACGACAATTTAGGCAGGCAAACTGATAGCTAGTTGCACAAATTGTCACCCCTTGCACAAATTGTCACCCCTTGCACAAATTGTCACCAGTTCCTGTCTTCAAAATATTGGCATGTGTGGCTGTGCCTGTGATGTGCATGTAAGGTGTGTGTTGTGTGTGTGTGTGTAATTGTGTGTATGCGTGTGTGTGTGTGTTTGTATGTGTGTATGTGTGCGTGTGTATGTGTGCGTGTGTATGTGTGTGTGTGTGTGGGTGGGTGCATGTGTGTGTGTATGTGTGTGTGTGTGTGTGTGTTGCGCGTGTGCTGGCGTATGGGCTAGGTTGTTTGCGTGTGCGTGTGTTAGCGATGAGTGTTGAGGTTGGTGTGTGCAATATATGTGTGCGTAACTGTGTAAGTACGGAATATTACGTGTGGGTGCATGGTGATGGTGGTGGTTGTGTGATTGTGTGTGTGTGTGTGTGTGTTGCGCGCGTGCTGGCGTATGGGCTAGGTTGTTTGCGTGTGCGTGGGTTAGCGATGAGTGTTGAGCTGGTATGTATGTGTACGTGATGGGGATGTTGAGGTGGGTGTGTGCAATATATGTGTGCGTAACTGTGTAAGTACGGAATGTTACGTGTGGGTGCATGGTGATGGTGGTGGTTGTGTGATTGTGTGTGGGGGGGGGGGGGGGGAGGGGCGACCGCGCGTGTATGTGTACATTGTGTAGATGTGAAGTCGTGTATTTGTGTTGAGGAATTAGCCAATGGGTTTTGCATTGCCCGCTGTTTCATTGTTCTATGAATATAATAAAAATTACACAGTGACGATGGTCATCGGGGTTACTCTATTGGTGTGATTACAAAAAAGAAATGTCATGATGGTGAATGGAATTATAAACAAATATCAAAATACGATCACCCTTATGATCGTGCCGATAAGGCAAAATGAAAATAATTGACAATGCTCAAGAGTAAAGACAGCGAGTCAGTTAAAGTCAAATTTCATTATCTCCTTCTAGGAATAATACGAAAGCAGGGGAAACGGTTTATGAATTGTTCGTACTGGTATTGCCCCACTTTTATGTGTTAGAACTAAAAACTTGACTGGGTTAACTGTCTTTATTCTCTTAGAGCAGTATTTGTGTTAACTGCACGTACACCACACACACACACACACACACACACACACACATACACAAAAACACACACGCACACCACCATACAGACAGACATCCACACCCATACACTTACCAACCCACATTAGTGGAGTGGATAAGGTGAATAATTGTGGAGTTTTGTGTACAAGCACCAAATTTGGCACACATGTTCAAAATCATATTTCGGACAATATTAGATATAGAGGTATCTCAAAATGTTTTCAGGGGCACCTGGGTGCAGCCCCCAAAGGGGCACTTATATGTTATTAACTTGTTTTCGAAAACGCACGGCCGGACTTGAAAAAAAACCTAGGTAGGAATCATTCTTAGGCAATAGGTACCTTACCTTTTTTCAAATGTGTGGTCGTATATGGCAAGACGGCCGGGGGATAGCCCCTAAACGCCCCTTGGTGGCATTTTTCTCTTATTTGGGGACATTTTCT
Organism: Arbacia lixula; assembly: GCA_963669155.1. Lineage (NCBI taxonomy): Eukaryota > Metazoa > Echinodermata > Echinoidea > Arbacioida > Arbaciidae > Arbacia > Arbacia lixula. The sequence goes on from OZ022593.1 coordinate 52,610, forward strand.
CAAGAATAAATAACTGGATTTTAACCAAACAAGATAGGAATCATCCTGTGGTAATAGGGAACATTAGATGTTAAATTTGGGGAACACAAGTGGCAAGGGGCTGAGGAAGGGGGGTCCCCAAAATGCCCCAGGGGGAAGTTTTCTTTTATTTTTCTAATACTTTTTCTCACGAATAAATAACTGGAACCATCCTTAGGTATTAGGGACCTTAAGTTGTTAGAATGGGGGGACACAAATGGCAAGGAACTGGGAGGGGGTAGCCCCCCCCCAAAAAAAAAAAAAAAAAAAATGTCTCCAGTTCCTCTTATTTTTTACTTTTTCAGAAGAATGCATAATAAATAAATAATAATAATAGGTACCTAAGTTATTAAGATGATGCTATGCAAGTGGCGAGGGGGGGGGGGGAGCCCCCAAATGCCCCCATGGGGCAAAGTCCACTGGTTTTGTTACCTTTTCGCAAAGGTACATGACTGTCTTTTAACTAAGTTGAAAGAAGTCACCTCGGAAAAGAGGACCTAATTAGGTTGTAAAAATGGGATACATATCTAAAAATGAATGTTAGATTTCATCAAAACTCGACAGATTATTCTGAGGCAATAGGAAAATTTGTTACAAATGGGGATCCCATCTGTCATGAACTAGCCACCCTCCCCCTTCTCCCTCGCCCACCACCTCAGAAATGCGCCTAGCGGTCCAAAATGTCAGGAAAAAAGGAGTGTTTTCTCAAATTTATCCAAACTGTGCAGTAACCAAGGATAATCTAACATACACACGTAGTCGCGTACTCATCTGATGAGGGGACAAGGAGGACCCCCCCCCCCCCCTCGAAATTAATATAGCGCCTTACATGTCAATTACTATCTTGTTTTCATGGGGGGACTTCGTTCCCTCCCTCAGTGCATATCTTAAAGTTGATATTCATTGATTTTAAATACGGTTGAATTTGATATCATTGTAAAGTTTATGACTTGATGATCATTATAACACTAATCCCAAATTTTAAAACAAACCAGGAGCGCAGAAATAGCCAAACAAAAACTACTCAAATTCCCTCTCGAAATCTGCCCAATTTACGTCCCGTAAAATAGGCCACTATGCATGACGTAACTGAATGTCCATGATTTCATTTGACAATCGGTCACGTGCAGCTTTCGTGTACGTACCGAACAGCAAATTACGTTTCGCGAACTGAACTATTTTTTAGACTTCAAAAATGGATGAGTTGGACCTCGATTTAGATTTTCAAATCGACAATTTTGAAGAACTTGAAGACGAGAGTATTAGCTCTAGTAGTGGACCAGATAGTGAAATCGATGAAGGTGAAGTGGGAGATTTTGATGATGAATCAAACGCTCCTCAGGCTCAAGCTGCGAGTACGAATGGTGTTGTTACGGACGATAAATATTGCTTACCGGCATGAACCAGAACCTGAACTTCAAGAAGATGTCGATCTCGATCTACAAATGGAAAACTACGGGGATGCTAGGCCAAGGGGCAACCAGGATCATGCTAGGCTTGATCCAAACAGCACCGAAAATTGGTATGTAGTTGAAATGATTTAGACTAGAGGGTATATATTTTTTCCAAAACTTAGTGCGCGAGTTTGCAATAACCGTGGGCCCGATCCGTGCAGCTAGCTCAGCGTAGCCGTAGCAGTAGCGCTAAAGTCGAGCTAGCTACCGGCCGGCCGGGACGAAACAGAAAAAAGAACAGGACTCGATTGTTCTGTCAACAATCCTAATGAAATTGTATAAGATTGAAACTACGATGCAGACATGTACATGTACATGTACTATGATACCGTTCATGTTGACAAACCAGTTTATATTTCGCGCAATAAGAGACCACAAGTATAGTACACAATGTACATACATGCAAAAGTTGTTGTCAGTCGAAGGTTGCGAGCAGAATCAACGATGAGCAGAGTGTTGATGAAAAGAAAATGCGCAATACCCATACACGTGTACGTACGTGTGCGATCGCGAGCATGCATTGTAATCATGGAATGCGAATGCACCAGTAAGGCTATACCATACGATATGCAGTCGCGATATGCATGGGCTATAATGACGTACGCGCGCGTGCATAATCATACTGCAGTATGTATGACGTTGAACGTCAACAAATCTTTCGAGAAAAATATAAATGGGTCTATATAGTGTTTGATATCTAGATTAAATTATCTCAAGTCTTCTATCAACATTATTTGAGATATCTGTAAGCCTTAATTGAAAGGTCGTTAGATGGCAAAACCTCTACAAAACGTACAAGTGCAAGAAAACTAACTTTTCCGAACGACAGCTCGTATTAAATTCAGTAGACTCGACTTCGTATTTCAATGTAAAACCTCCCGATAAAGGTCAGAATATTTTAATTTTTCTTACTTCATTATTGCTGAGATTATTTTTCTTAGATTTGTGCAAGACTTACTCAAATGCTACTAACAAGAAAAATCTAAAAGACAGTGAAATATAGCCTTAAATGGTATATTTAGTTAGGACGATATACTAGAGCTATACGTATAAAACACGTAATGTAGCGGCTGGAGATGGCTTACGTGCCCATTCACCTTACGTCACAAAAAATCGCTCTTTTCGCGGACGGCAAACGGCAGGGTTCGTAGCATTATGAGATGCGTTATAAAAACTGTTTTTATTCCTTTTGTGTTATTTTATAAGCGAAATAATGAATAAATTTGACTTCTACACACTTTCAGCTTTCCATTGATATATGGATCGCTATATTTTTGGATTTTCTATGAATATCAACTTTAACTTTTTTCTTTCGTCCTGCTAACTTTTTTCGACAAGCACCAAATTTTGAACATATGTTTAAAATACTATCTGGAATGATATGAGATATCGTTTTGAGGCATTTAAAAATTCTATCAATTTCGCCATCCTTCAGTATCATGACATAATAATACTTATCAATGTTTTAGGACTCTTTTTATAACCATATATAAGATAGTTAGCAGTGAACATGGTGAAAGAACAATCGGTAATGCTCAGAATATGAAAGAACAGTGATGCAATTACTATTTCCATAGAAAATAACTGTAATGGAAAATATAAACAAATTAAATGTAGTCAATCAGTTTTCAAGTTGGCCACCACAATTTGAATAAACAAAACACAAATTGTCACATCACTCAATGGTGCATGATAGTTGATTGTGAAAAGGCTAGATAGAATAGAAATCCGTAAAAAAAACAGTGTCAACGGGAAGATAAAATTGATGCGCTAATTACTTAACTAAGAAACATAATGTTTGCTACATTAAGTGATGTCAATAAATGTTCTTTATTTATCTATTTTTTGGATAGATTCATGGTGACATTCTTTTCACACAATACAATGTCATGTTCCTGTTCAGGAGCTGCTCATTCCATCATCTGTATAAACTCTTGGTCCATCGCCTCTCCATGGACCGTCCCACGTACTAGGGTCCATGGTATGGCGGTGGACCAAGAGTTCTGACAGAAATTTCCAGCCATCATGGATATAGCCACCACTTCTGAGGCCTCAAAAACTACAAAGCTAAAAACATTGTTTTGGTAGCTAATTTAGACGCCTACTTGAAAAATGGCGTCTGAAGGACATATGTTTAAGGGCCTCTATAAATCTTTTTTTGTTTAGTTCATAATCATGAACCTATGTACCAAATTTGATGCTTGTAGGTAAAAGTGGAACAGAATAAAGCTAAATACATGGCTTTGGCAGTCATTTTGGACTCAATCTTTGATCCTCCTTGTCTCCTCCTCAGATGTATACGTGAGATTATCATTGTTTACTGTGCAGTTTGGATACATTCGAGAAAACATTCCGTCAACGGTTTTTCTTGAAATAATGGATCGCAAGGCGCATTTCTGAGGTGGTGGGGGAGGGGCTGTGCTGTAGGTAGTTAATGTCAGATTGGGTACAATATTGTCTGAGAATAATCTGTGGAGCTTTGATGAAATCCAACATTCATTTTATAGATATGTTTCACATTTTTACAACCTTAAGTCCACTTTTTAGAGGTGACTTCTTTCAAGTTTGATTAAAATCCAGTCATTTACCTTTGAGTAAAAAGGAAAACATAAGTGGAATTTACCCCCTTGGGGAACTTTTGAGGCTAGCCCCTCCCCCCCCCCCTCCCGTCCCTTGCCACTTGCATACCACCATTTTAAGAACTTAAGGTCCCTTATACCTACGGATGGTTCCTATCAAGTTTGGTTAAAAAGTTATTCATTCTTCTGAAAAAGTAGAAAAATCAGAAGATTTTTTTTTTCTTTCTCTCTCTCTCCTTTTTTTCCTTTTTTTTTTTTTTTTTTTTTTTTTTTTTTGGGGGGGGGGGGGGGGCTACCCCCTCCCGGCACCTTGCGATTTGTGTCCTCCCCCCCCCCCCCCCCATTCTAACAACTTAAGGTCCCTAATACCTAAGGATGATTCTGGTTATTTATTCTTGAGAAAAAGTATTTTAAAAATTTAAAGAAAGTTTTCCCCGCCGCGTTTTGGGGGCTACCCCCCCCCCCCCCTCCTTCCCCAGCCACTTGCTGCTTGTTGTATCCCAAGTTTAACAATCAAAGTTTGCTATTACCTAAGGATGATTCCTATCAAGTTTGGTTAAAATCAAGTTATTTTTTCTTGAGAAAATGTCCTAAAACAAGAGAAAAATGCCCCCCCGGGGGCATTTGGGGGCTATCCACCGGCCCCCTTGCCCCTTATGACTACACATTTTAACAAGGTAAGGTCCCTATTATCCAAGGATGATTCATATCAAGTTTTCTTTTCTTCAAGTCGATGCGTGCGTTTTCAAAAAGAAGTAAAAATAACATATTAGGGCCCCTAGGGCACTTTGGGGCTGCTTCCAGGCGCCCCTAAAAATGCCTCTATATCTAATATTGTTCCAAATATGATTTTGAACATGTGTGCCAAATTTGGTGCTGGTAGACAAAAGTGCACAATTCACCTCATATTTGTTGCTTAACCGCCCCACTATATGACTGATTCACACAATTCTAGTCGACTAAATGGGGACTATTTCGGGCACAATACACACAAACCTTGATTCAATCCGTTGACCTGGTACCGCTACCCCATAACCCCCCTCCCCCTACACACACACACACACACACACACACACACACACACACACACAAACTTTAACGTGACCTTTTATTTTGGTTTGTGTGCATTCATACACTTGAGTTATGTGTTGGTTTTCATGTATTATGTTTGTCAGGAATTATTATATTACCAAAAATGTAAGCCCCTAATGGCCTTGAAGGCTTCAACATCATATTGGATGTGTTTCGAGGGGGGACGAAAATTTGTGGTGTCAGGGTTCTGCACAAATTGTCGCCGGCGTCAATTTGTGCAGGGACGACAATTTGTGGTGCAACAAACGGTGCTCATTCAACCAGAACAAATGTCGGGATAGGTGTTAGTGCAGTGAGAGATGGATGATAAACAGTGAAAGGACATAAATCATGCACCAGAAATGGAATTTATTACGGGGGGGAGGGGCTTACTTTTTTGTTGTGTTTACATAATCAAAGAAGAATATATGAGGTTGCGATGGCGCTGAAAATCTAAACGTAAATACAAATTAAACATTGGATTATTTGATTTGTGTTTATATACGTATGTATGTATTTATATGCGTATGTACATGTATATGAATATATGTATATATAAATGTATATGTATATCAGTATTTATAGTCTCTTTTTTGTCGATGTTGTGGAATAATTAAACTCTTATATCACACCCACCATGCCCACTGCGTCCACTTTTACTCACAATCCTTTGCATATACGCGTATAAAGGCAATGATTGTTTATTTTATATTACTCCAGACTCCTATCATGTAGCTTTTTAACTCGTTGAGTGCCACAAATGCCCTTTTTCATAATACACACAAATCCCATAGAGCAGCGGTTCATCTGACACACAAGGGGTTCAATCCACATACGCAGACCCACACAGTTATACACCAGACAGCAACACATAGATAGCACGCGTTACGTTTTCTTGTTTGCGTGTTTTTAAGCACGTTGAGAGACGTACCTTATCCGTCACGTCATGTAGAAAGGCCAGAGAGCAGAGATGCTCTTTGCCTTTCTCAGTGCGAAGATAGATACAGTCTGGCCAGTACAAGGGCGACCCCATTCTTTCTAGGAGAAGCTTCGAGTAGCTAGCAAGATGGTTAAAAGAAACAGAGATGGAATATTCAATGTGTTGGTTTGTATTATCCATACGTAAATAGATATTTACCTATTCTCGGCACTTGAAAATTTACGGTGAGGTTACATTGTTCTGGAGTTGACATCCAATGGGCACACGACATTTTTGTTGATGTTTACTTCAAAAGCATCGTCGCGTTGCTTTCGTGCTTAAGCTACTGAACCCTTTCAGTCCCATAGGTGCTACATCTAGTTTTTTTTTTTTTATTGAGACGGAACTTTCAGGGCTTTGTACTGAGTATGTACCAATTCGTGTTGCTTTAGTGAGTTGCTCGGGTGCCATCGTGTGACCTTCTGTGACCCTCGTTTTTTATGTGGATGTTGATTGGCTGTTTGCTCAAATTCGGGGCCATCTTCGCACGAAATGCAAAATTCAATATTCGTATAGCCATCGGGTGTCAACATTTGGACAGTGTGACCCCTGTGTTAACGTGAGACCAATAATTATCAATGCTTCACCATTGTTCACATGAGTAGGCTTTTTTCTGAGATTTTTGCAATATCAAATGATTATGATAAGTAAGAGGCAAACCTTAGCTTTCTTATTCTTCTCTTGGATTAGACCTTCCATTTGCTGCGTTAAACATCGATAACATTGAATTGACGTGATGAATTGACCTCCCTAAAAAAATACAAATCTTGCTTCTTGTTTAATGTTTTTCTGATATCAACAATATCAACATATTCCGCTCACCATCCAACATCTATCACTTCTCCACCCGATGTAACATTTACCTGGCGATAGTCTTGACATATTTGTTGTCACTGTCCTTCTGCGCGTTCACTTTTTTGCCCATCGCTGTTTCTGTGAAAAAATATTAAGTGATTATTAGAGGGAATGGCTTACAGCTGTTCAACGGAAGGCGGCGGTGGGCGGGGTATACTCTCCTCATCTCTTTTGACTGGAAAGGGATAGTTCACCCTGAAATTAGGTTTGTGTCACTAAAAATAGACACGTGAAAGAAAAAAAATACTTAAAAATATCATTAGTGCCCGACAGCAAAAGTCGATGGAGTCGAGTAGAGTAGAGTAGTGCACGTGCAATGTAGTGTTTCGTGTTGGCCATGCCAGGTTCATAACATAATGAGGCTAATTGTTCTAATCCGAGTATCATTACCATTAAAGTGATAGTTCGCCCTTCAAATAAGAGCAGAAATATGGAAGAAACATATTAGTGATCTTTTTATGATTTTTAATGATCTTTTGAAATGTCAATTTTGTAACGTCATGTGTTGTGTACAAAAGATATGTATCCTTCAACCTGCGCTGTCAAAAAACAAAAAAAGGGAAATATGGAATCATAAAGCAGACAACATTATGGGAGAGCACCACAACTTTTTTATCCTTTGACGGATTTTTATTGAGCTTTCACTAATATGTTTCTTTCATATTTTCTTCTCTTGTTAAAAACAACTTAATCTAAGGATGAACTATCACTTCAATAATAATGATATTCGGATGAGAACAATGAACCTGATTATGTTATACACCTGTTCATGGTCCCAACGTGGAATACTTCATTGCTCGTGTAGTGCCTATTTGATATCCGAACAAGGGAGTACAACGTGCAAGCAACCAGCCAGCATAATACGCACACATTTACAATCACGTAACATAGCTGCAAAAGACGATATGGCACACTGTGAGTAATGAACACTGATAGCAATGCATGAGCTTTACATTCTTAATGCTTGTACCTTGTCCTTGGCAGTATATTTTGTTTAACCAAGGATGTTTAAGTACATGGTACTCCATGTACTTAAACATGTACTCCATGTTTAAGTACATGGAGTACCATTAGCCGTTTAATTGATGCAGATTCAAATTTTCTCTTTGATCTCATATGTTCAATGCCGCCAATGCCTGGATATGATGTGTAAACAAAATCGGATGCGCAGAAGAATTTGGGGAAATATCCTCACCCCCATATGCTTACGCAGTTGTGACATGTAATATCTACGATGCATCTGAGAAGATTCAATCAAGGAATATTGTTATAATATGGCGAAAAGGCTTTAAACGTGATACCAAGTTGCAGTATAAAGTATGAAACGTTACTTTCAGATATTTTCCTTTCAGACAAGTAACATTAAAAACGTGTCGAGTTGCCCCAAGCTAGTATTTCCATCTTTAAAAATATTGAATTACGTACTCACTTGTTCTTATTAACTACATAACAAGCCCTTATTGACAGAATTAAAAGTTCAGCAGCGAAAGCTGAAATGTATGCATGTATAGGAATGTGTATGACCTATTGTTAAACCCAGGTAAACGTGACACAATCGCGTACGCATCATATTGTTGAGACTGCTGCTAGTAATGAAAATTAAGTGGCGGGATCAAACCTTGTTCAAAGGGATCTCTTTCTTTAAATATCCTTGATTGCAACGGGCTCTAACACTGTGTTTTTAATCAAAGGTTTATTTACGCCTTGGTGCAAAGATGGTTATGTCCCGCTCACCGCATATGACGTCGAGAACGCAGTTGGCGACGAGAGGGAAGATGTTGATGCTGTCAGATGTCTTTGCGAGGCTTTCAAGCTTCGCGACCAGGGTGGAGCTGTGGCAATTGAAGACCTCCATGAAGTCCTGGAGGATGGAGAAGTGGAAGGTTGGAGTGAGGAGCTTGCGGCGATGAAACCACATCTGGCCAGTGCTGAAAGGAAGACAGAGTCACAACTCAGAGAAAGATCTGTCACGAGGGAGCCATGCAATGCTCACATACGTTGGTGAATTCCAGATAGACCTTCCCGCTATATAACAATTTAGTTTATACTTTCGACTGCAAGTACAACCTTCAAAGTACTACAAAATACACAAATGTAACCAAATACCATGCCTTCATCCTTATTGCTTTTCTAAACCCAACCCCTCATCCCTCGAACTGTAGCCGCAATGAACGGAATTAGCCGAAATTAGCCGAAATGAGCCGAAATGATCTAAAATAAGCCGAAATGATCTAAAATGAGCCGAAATGAGGGAAACGAAATGTGAGTAGGCCAAATTACATGATAGCACCCATTAATCCCTCCACCCCTTCACCCTAGCTTGATGAGCCCGCCACTATGACTATGATATGATTTACTTGATTCACCGATTCTTGCTTTTGTCTAAAGGAAAATACAGCATCCAAAATATACACATGGCTAATATGCTGTATAGACGAGGAGGAGCAGTAGGAGCAGGACCAGGAGGAGTAGATGCAGGAGCAGGGGGAGGGGAGGTTGAGAAAGACTTCACTTTAGGACTGTTGGACAAATTTACCCCTTTAAAGGTAGCCCGTTCCTTTTGCAGACCTAATTCTGAAAGTTCACTGACTTAGTCATCATTTGAGAGAGAGTGGCTATATAATCTTTCGCTGGAATTGACAAACCGTCATATTCGGTTTTGAGAAAATAATCTTCGATAATTGATCGAACTCTCTTTTTTGCGTACCACGATAATAGTCAAATCTCAGTGAAAACTAGTTAGATTTTCATTTATTCTACGGAAGATATAGTGCCTCTGACCTTAAATTTTCGCAGTTGGCATCCCAAAGATACGAGCTACCCTTACAAAAATTTTCTGTGGTACTTCTGTGGTAATACCACACATCAGTACCACAGGAAATACCACACAGGAGTACCACACAGCAATACCACAGGAGTACCACACATCACTACCACAGGAATACCACATAGCAGTACCACACAGAAATACCACATAGCAGTACCACACAGAAATACCACATAGCAGTACCACACAGAAATACCACATAGCAATACCACACAGAAATACCACATAGCAGTACCACACAGAAATACCACATAGCAGTACCACACAGAAATACCACATAGTAGTACCACACAGAAATACCACATAGCAGTACCACACAGAAATACCACATAGCAGTACCACGCAGAAATACCACATAGCAGTACCACGCAGAAATACCACATAGCAGTACCACACAGAAATACCACATAGTAGTACCACACAGAAATACCACATAGCAGTACCACACAGAAATACCACATAGCAGTACCACGCAGAAATACCACATAGCAGTACCACGCAGAAATACCACATAGCAGTACCACACAGAAATACCACATAGCAGTACCATGCAGAAATACCACACAGGAGTACCACACATCACTACCACAGGAATACCACATGCAGTATCACACAGAAATACTACATAGCAGTACCACACAGAAATACCACATAGCAGTACCACACAGAAATACCACATAGTAGTACCACACAGAAATACCACATAGCAGTACCACACAGAAAAACCACATAGCAGTACCATGCAGAAATACCACACAGGAGTACCACACAGCAATACCACAGGAGTACCACACATCACTACCACAGGAATACCACATGCAGTATCACACAGAAATACCACATAGCAATACAACACAGAAATACCACATAGCAGTACCACACAGAAATACCACATAGCAGTACCACACAGAAATACCACATAGTAGTACCACACAGAAATACCACATAGCAAAACCACACAGAAATACCACATAGCAGTACCATGCAGAAATACCACATAGCAGTACCACACAGAAATACCACATAGTAGTACCACACAGAAATACCACATAGCAGTACCACACAGAAATACCACATAGCAGTACCATGCAGAAATACCACACAGGAGTACCACACAGCAATACCACAGGAGTACCACACATCACTACCACAGGAATACCACATGCAGTATCACACAGAAATACCACATAGCAATACAACACAGAAATACCACATAGCAGTACCACACAGAAATACCACATAGCAGTACCACACAGAAATACCACATAGTAGTACCACACAGAAATACCACATAGCAAAACCACACAGAAATACCACATAGCAGTACCACACAGAAATACCACATAGCAGTACCACACAGAAATACCACATAGTAGTACCACACAGAAATACCACATAGCAGTACCACACAGAAATACCACGTAGCAGTACCACGCAGAAATACCACATAGCAGTACCACGCAGAAATACCACATAGCAGTACCACGCAGAAATACCACATAGCAGTACCATGCAGAAATACCACACAGGAGTACCACACATCACTACCACAGGAATACCACATGCAGTATCACACAGAAATACTACATAGCAGTACCACACAGAAATACCACATAGCAGTACCACACAGAAATACCACATAGTAGTACCACACAGAAATACCACATAGCAGTACCACACAGAAATACCACATAGCAGTACCACGCAGAAATACCACATAGCAGTACCACACATAAATACCACATAGCAGTACCATGCAGAAATACCACATAGCTATTTCTGTGGTACTCACATGTCATATTGCTGTGTGATACTCCTGTGTGGTATTGTTGTGATACTCCTGTGTGGTATTGTTGTGGCACTCCTGTGTGGTATTGTTGTTGCACTCCTGTGTGGTACTGATGTGTGGTTTTTGCTGTATGGTACTCCTGTGTTGTATCGCACTGCTTTACCAAAGCACATCATAATACCACATATCAATACATGTACTACATTAGTTAACGAACTTGTTCTGTCATCTTTTAATAAAAGAAAAACAAATATGAGTAAATGTCTTGATTGATATCATATCAGAAAGCTGTGATACTATAAAAGCATGTGATCATCACTGAATAATTAGGTTTAAACTTCGTTGGGACACACACTTAAGAAACTAGACATTTACATAAGAAAACTACATACCTACATGAGCTTAATAAGAGCAAAAAAGAGAACATTTAGCGTGTACATCATGTATATATCATCCAAAAACACTGTCAAATTGTCCATTTTTCCAGGTTTACATGTAACTTTTCAATTGATGATACATGCAATTTCAAGATTTATTCACCAAAGTCAAAGGAAACACTATGTCCAAGTTTATGTATATTTTTTTTTTCATCAGTATTTGCACATTTCATTTCTAAACCAATTTGAAGATGCAACAGAGTTATGTGGTCCCTTTCTATCAATAGAATACTGTATTGCGACCCAATATAAACCACTTCATCAAAGTGGAACATTACATTACTGGAACTGCACATTGTATATGTTGACAAACTGAAACTGTATGTTGGAATTACAGTCTCCTCCTGTTAAAAGGAGCAGAGGTTTTGTGTGAACAAGACCAATTTTCTCGGTTGGTTGGGACGATTTCAATTTCAAGTACCGTTATGTGCACAATGCAGCACATGAACATTTTTGTTCACTCATCAAAAATAAACCACTTGACAAAAGTGGAACATCACATTACCAGAACTATAAAACAAGGTGGTTCGCAAACCACAAGTCTCGCAAGATTTCACAATTGACATACAGTGCTAAGTTGTTTTTCAAATATTGAAAATGGTGCCTAGATGACCTTTGACCTCATCGTCTTCTTCAACACACATGTGGTATTAGCCAAGGATCATTTGTACCAAGTTTGATCACAATTGATGCAGAAATAAAGATATGAGAGCAAGTTAAACAAAAACTTTAACATTTTTGTAATAACATGGCATCATATTATTGACCTTTTGACCCCTTGATGACCTTTGACCCCATCATCCTCATGAGAACACATGTGGTATTACCCAAGGATCATTTATACCAAGTTTGATTACAATTGATACAGAAATAAAGAAATTAGAGAAAGTTAAACCTTAATATTTTTGTAGCAAAAACTTCACAAAAGAGCTTTACGGTACACCATGTGTAAACTCCTGGAAGGACTGAGAGGAGAAAAGTAGATAGAAGTTGGAGGTAAATGGAAAGGAGAGAATGATGAGTAGAGGTGGACTTGACGTTTCAGGCAGATTGACTGTCCATCTTCAGGAGTGAGTGTTTGCTACTTAAGTGACGGTACTTATGGGATGCGTGCGGACATGGGAGGAACCGTGGAAGGAAACCGCGGGCTGTTGGTCTCGGCGGGTGGTGGCGCTCTGTGTGTGGGTTGGCGGGAATCGGTGGTCAGTTGGTAGCATGGTGGCGTCTGTGTCGGCGAGGCTGGCTTGGTGGGTGAAGAGCTGGAGGTGTCTGGTTGTGAAGATATGGTTGAGTCATTGGTGGTGGTGGAGGAGACAGCGCTGGTCGATAGAAGGGAAAACAAATGAAGAATTACATGCATGGTTGTGATGAACTCAAGGGCAATTACTATTGATTTGTTATGTAATGCGATTCTATAAATGTATGTATTCCATTCTTCCTACAATGTACAGTAGTCATGCTCTAAGTATTTTTTTTTTCACTTATTTTTGCGAGAGTCAGTTGGAATATATTAAAGTGCTCAACATGTATACTTTCCTTGATTATAAGAATGTGGGTTTATATTTTTATTACATGTACATGTTGAGCACTAAAATATATTCCAACTGAATCTCGCAAAAATGACCCCTGAAACCAGCTGATATGCATGCATCTATAACATGAGTGCCAAATGATCTTTAGATGTATATGATTGTAAGAAATTAGCAATACAATAAGCATGTAAACTAGGCCTGAGTCGAATCAATTATTAAGCTGGTGTTCAATCAAAGACGTCAAACTCCGATTTCGTTTTGATGAATTTGATGCATCGACGAAATTACCAAATTGACTAGAAAACACAAAATCTTTCGTTTGATTGTCCTGTTATACACAATTTATCTTCATATTTTCACAATTTTAATTTGCTTACTTGGTTCCTACTGTCTTTTGTAAGTTTTGCAGGTAACGCATCAAGAGAACAAACTGGTCGCTCGATGATCAAGCAGCTACTACATACTTGTCTTCGATTCGTTCACTATTAGTTATACCGTATACATGTACGTACGCAACGCCACAACGAACAATTGTTCATAGACTGTGTACAACGGATAGCATCGTGTGTTGTGAAAACCTGGAAACAGCACAGTGGCGATCGTGCGTAAGACTATGTGCAACGCGGATAGCATGATATAGAGTGGCTCCACAAAAGCGATTCGGAGACCGCTGATTGGTGCATCACGTAGATCACGTCATGACCATGTGCGTAAGGAGGTATCCCTTACAGAAATCGCCAATGGTATTTCATTGGTAACCATTGGTATTTCATTGGTAACCAATGGTATGTCCAATGGTCATTGGTATTTCAATGGTGTTTGAATGGTGTTTGCTCAGTGGTCAATGGTTATTCAATAGTGTTCATTTATAACCAATGGTATTTCATTGGTAACCAATGGTATGTCCATTGGTCATTGGTATTTCAGTGGTGTCTGAATGGTGTTTGCTCAGTCGTCAATGGTTATTCAGTGGTGTTCATTTATAACCAATGGTATGTCCATTGGTCATTGGTATTTCAATGGTGTCTAAATGGTGTTTGCTCAGTGGTCAATGGTGTCCATTTATAACCAATGGTATTCCATTGATAACCAATGGTATGTCCATTGGTCATTGTCATTTCAATGGTGTATGAATGGTGTTTGCTCAGTGTTAAATTGCTATCCAATGGTGTTCATTTATAGTTGTATGATGGGTGCATGAATGGTAGTGCAGTGGTCATCAGTGGTGTTTTCTCAATGGTAGGTGGTATTTCAATGGTATTCAATGGTGCTTCCGCAATGGTAGATTGTAATTGAACGGTATTCATTTAGATGCTTTTTGGTGAGTGAATGGTAGTCCAACTTTTGGTAAATGGTGCTGTGGTTTCTGTATGTGTAATACCACATGGATGACTAGGCCTACACAAATGTAAGTAATGCAGAGGTGTTGGAAAATACCATAGGAAATACCTCAGAGAAAAAAAATAAAATATTTTTTTTCTGAAGCCCCCCCCCCAAAAAAAAAAAAAAAAAAAAAAAATGAAGAAACAATAGAATGCACAAGAAATTAACATAAACAATAAAACACATTTAAGAATTGATTTGTAATTTCAAAGATTTTTTACATGATATTGTAGATTGCATATTCATTATGAGATTGCCTTATATAATGAGCACGTGCACAGTTAACTCTTTGCCAAATACCACATGCTCATGCTATCAGTGGCTTATTATAAGCATGGAACTCCTTTTCATATTGTTTTAATAAAAATCACACCATTGTAATACCAGTATCGAGTTGGAATGATGTACGGTCCACTCTTATTTAGAATTAGTATGGATAAGATATCTCACTAAAATGAACATGAGATTTGAATAAAGTCGACTAGATAATCACAATGAAGTTCCAAGAGGAGTGGCCTTTATATATAAGAGACAAAAAGAAAAGAAACATTAACAAATCTCAGTGTTTTTTTTTTTTTTTTTTTTTTTGCATATTCTTGGGGAGGGGGGGGGGGTACGTTACAATGGTTCAAAATTGAATTTATAATTGGCAAACTAAATAGAGGAATGTTGAACCAATCATTCCATAAACCAATCCACCAACTCAAATTCATTCTCTCTCAAGCTGAACCCGTACACATGTCACTCACATTGCACGTGTCACTTCAACAATTCAAATGTAGACATAAAAAAGCAATTTTCTTTGAAGTGTCATTTTTATGAAAAGTATTTACTTATGAATAAGTGAATGAAAAAGGGGTGAATTTGATTATGATGTTACCAATTTAAAGAAATAATGGTAAAATTTACTTAAATATTTGGGAAATAGGTCTACTATGCGTCTTATGCGAGCTGCTAAGGGACATGATTTAGAAAAAAAAACAGCCCACTTATTAATCATTCTACTAGATATGGAAGGTCAACATCTAGTCTGAATAAAAGACTAGCTAAAAGACTAACTAATATGGCCAGCATGCACACACACAGTACAGTCAGTGTACAGTGCAGTATACACACAGGCCTGTACGTACTGCGCATGTGCATGTGTGGTGTGGAGAGATTCAAATTTCAGCGCCAGCCGTCGTCTTCTAAAAATGAACGAACTTGGATCAGGATATTCGTCATTTGTTATGTCCTTCATGGCCAAAAAATCCAAGGTAAGAAATCATGGTATTAACTAGCAATTTTATCAAATAACTTGAAAATATTATGTTCTTACAAAGTCAAAGATGCCAATTAACACAACAGGGTTTTTCTGTGAATGTACTGTCATGACTGTGCACAGTGTATGTGGTCCCATGTGTCAATATTGGTGTTATGTTGTGAGTAATGCCAAAGCAAAAACTACTATCGATGCACTTTTGTTCTTTTTAAACTACAACTCTAAACCTAACCCTTACTCTAACAGGCAAGCCTAGGTTTGATTTGTGAGTTGGATTCATGCAAAAAGGTGATTTCTAGGTCACTTCCCGTCAGCAAAAAATCAGCATCTACCATAATTATTTGACAATCCCGTACAATAGGCCTAGGGGACCAGGGTATCCCACTAATTTTATGAATTTTAACCCTCTAAACCTAACCCTGACCCTAACCCTAACCCTAAACCTAATTTTAAACCTAACCCTGACCTTAACTCTAAACCTAGACAAAATTTTTGATGCTTAATTCATCCAAAAAAGTGATTTCTCGGTCATCTGCCGACGACAATCAGTATTGCAGAGTTCCATTTTCATGTGCGATACTGCCTGGCCTGGTTCCCTATTGTATGGGATTGACAATTTATGATGCAATTTAGACAGAAATCTAATATTATGTAAATTCATGCAAGGGCATGAAGGGGAGCTGGAGCACTGTCACTGGCACTTTTATGGTGACTTGGTGATGGAGGAAAAAAAGAAATCTGTTGTTTGCTGGTTAATATGTTTTCATGTCAATGTGGACTCTGAAAAGCAGAATTTTATTTTCTTAGAATTTAGGCTATGAATGATGCGGCCCCCATGTTTTCTTTTGAATATTTACATACCAAGGTAAACAGGTAAAATACTGAAATTTCCCTCACAAATCAGCAAACTAATGCTCTTTAAAATAGTTTTTTTATGAAAGATTGACATTAAACTTTCAGAGAAATTGCGCTTCAAATATCGCGCGGTAAAACGTTGCACATTCACATCACTGAACCTTGAACCGGCCCCTACCGATAATGTGCTATATATCTCTGTCAATCTGATGAGTACAGTGCTGACATTTCAGCAATATTGCGTCTCGATCACACTCATTCCAGTGCAGTGAAAACTTGACGGGCAAGTTTCGGTGATCGACAAGAAAATCGTGGAAGTACAAACGCAAGTTGAAAAACAGATATTTCAAAGGAAAATGTGCAATTGTCAAATATGTGCACATTTTGTCTAATTTTGCTTCTGAAAATCATGCATTTTGTTTACTAATGCATAAATACACAAGTAACGCATCAAAGCTTCAATAACGTGCACTGAGCAGAAATACGCTAGGGCCGGTTTCAAGGGTAGGGGCCGGCTTGTGGACCACTCACTATACCCTAATAAATGTTCCATGGAACTACATCATGTAGGTCTGAACAATGGGGATTGCTATGTGAACTTGTTTTTTATTGTATTTTCTCAGAGCGCACATTCACAGCTACACATCCCCGAAAAGGAAAAGGAGGGAGGCTAGCCACCACCAAGATGAAGGATGCATACCGGTACTACATGTCTCTATAGCTGCGTCAGGGACCTTATTATCTGTCCATGTCCTGGAAGAACACAGGTAAATTTACCGGTAAATCATTTTTAATTCACTTTCCATTGTCGATGCTGTGTAGAAGCTAATATTCAATGAGGCTTTTGAATTGGAGTACTTGCAGTAAGCATTCATTTTGAGAGAATGTCTCAAAAACTTTGGTGGAAACCAAAGTTATGTACATATAACAAAATTTGCATTATGTGTAAGTGGAAAACAAAACTTAAAAAATAGTTATGACAATTCAAATTATTAAGTGATTAAAAACTAGTTGAAAATCATCAACACAATAAGCATGATGTGGTAGTCATTGATTTTATTCCTGTTCACGATTAATTCAAGTTTTGCCAAATGACACAATACATGCTAATGTATTAATCATTAATCATTAATTATTAATTACTGGCAAATAGCAATTACATGATCACACATCTGCTAGATACAAGTTTCAGGGGTAATTTTTGCTGGATTCTGTTGGAATATATTATACTGTAGTGCTCAACACATGTACTTTACTTGGTTTTAAGAACTCAGGGTTTATATTTTTAATAAATGTACTGTGAAAGGGTGTGATAAGTTAAATAAAACTAATTAGAGCATCAACTACTTTATAGGAAGAATTAAGTACATACACTACAGCTCAAAGAATTGGCATAGGGAGAGGGAAATTGAAGAAAGGGAAGGAGCCGTAATTTTAAACCGTGGTATATTTTGTCCAGTTCAGCATGAAACACAATGCCATAGCCTAAAAAGCATCATGTTTCATGCTGAAGTGGACAAACTATAAAACTGTGGCTCCTTCCCCTTCTTCCCTTTCCCTTTCCCTATGCCAATTCCTTAGAGCTGGAGTGTATGGGCCTTAGGAGGCATGAATTTTTGTAAGTCATACTGCACAGTACAGTACAGGTTCATAGTGAAGAAATGAAGGAACCCATGTATGGGTGGACTACTCTATACACAATTAAAAACTGGGACTTTTCATTATGATACACATATGAGCATACAAAGGCGAAGATTCCTTTGCCTCCAAAACAGAAATCTGCTGTTAACAGCATTAAAACATGTTGCACTGACGTCTATGTGAACACAACAGATCACATGTTTGGTGTCTCCTTGTTTCTACCCTGCTTGGTTACGTTTTTTTTAAAACAAGAAAAAATGGAATAATGGAGGTTGCCTATATGACTGAACTCTCCAGAATGTCATAACATTTGTAATTGGGAGACATTTATCTTTATATGCAGTTTTATGTATTTGGATTCTTCCAAAGGTTTCATTAACCAGGTTGAGAGTGATCAAAAGAAATCAGTGGCTTGTAAAATATTTCTTGTAGATTTCTTTTCTTTTACAAACAGTTCATTGTTGTCTTTGTATTGTTTAATCATTTCTTTCATACAGATCCTGAATATGGGGAACTGACTGGCAACATAGGCTGTCGCGAGTGAAGACCGCAGGATTGCAGGAATTTCAATGCCAAGCAGGTTTCCGGATGTGTCATCAATTATCATTCTTGTAATAATCCTGTGAATATTTAATGAGATATTCTCTTTGGAAACATTTGGACCTAAAAATGTGTGCGCATCAGATGATTCCTTCAAAACACAATAATGACCGTCGTGTGTCACATCTGTCAATCCACTAGCAACCACCATTACAGTGTCACTAATGATGCATGATGCTTCTGGCAGAAAAAAAGTTGTGGGTTGACATGAGTGATGCACAATGGACATTAATGTCTTCTGAATTCATTATCTGATACACCTGCATTTTTAAATCCAAATTTGTCCGAAAGTGAAAATCTTATTCAGGCGCGTATGCAAGGAGGGGGGGGGGGGGGGGGGTTCAAGGGGTTCAACCCCCCCCCCCCCCCCCTTTTTCGTTTAGTTTCTCTTTTTTTTGCTTTTTTTTTTTGCTTGTCTCCGCAGAATCTGCAAAGAGGATTTCAATAGAACCGGACAACAAATATGTTTTTCATAGTTTGTTTAAAGTGAGATTTATATCATTGAGTTTTCATTTGCATAGTATATTAGCTGTAATAGTGTAGTCTTCAAAAGAGTAGATAAGGAGTACAGCTAGTCCTCGCCTGTTATTACCTCGCTCTAATGAAATTTTGCTACACTGAACAGACACATGTGAAAATATTTGAAAGCAGGACTAGGAGAACTGCCTTGTTATAATGAGATCTGGTATCAGTGCTCGTTATGAGGACGGGGGGTACGCTGTGATGAATGAGCAAATATGTACACGTGCTGTATTGTGCACGATCATGAAATTAGGATGGGCCCAACTGAGAAAATGGCCTTGTTCTCACAAAATCTGTGCTCATCTTAACAGGAGGAGACGTTTTTTCAGTATACAGTTTAGTTGTTGACATTTCTGCTTTTATATATGGTACTGCTGTGTGAAATCCCTATGTGATACATCATCATCACACAGCAGTCACACTGCTTTACCGAAGCACTACCTCATCATAATACCACATATCAATACTACATTCGTAAAGGAACTTGTTCTGTTATCTTTTAATAAAAGAAAAGCAAATATGAAATATGTTTTAATTCATACATGAATATACATGTATCAGAAAGCTATGATACAATAAAAGCATGTCATCATTCACTGAATACTTTGGTTTAAACTTTGTTTGTGCATGTACCCACACATTATTACAGAGTAGATCAATGTTAGATGTATTTTAAATTAATTTAATGGTGGATAGTGAATGGTATGTCAAAGTGGATATAGCGAATGGTATTTCAATGGTGGATAAAGCCAATGGTATTTCAATGGTGGATAGCGAATGGTATGTCAGTGGTTGGTGTATGGTATTTCAATGGTGGAAAGCCAATGGTATGTCACTGGTGGGTGTATGGTATCTCAGTGGTGAATGGTAGGCCAGTGGTATGTCAATGGTGGATAGTGAGTGGTAGGCCAATGGTATGTCAATGGTGGATGGTGAATGGTAGGCCAGTGGTATGTGAGTGGTGGATAGTGAATGGTAGGCCAATGGTATGTCAGTGGTGGATACCAATGGTAGCTACCATTGGTATTGGCCAATGGTGGATACCAATGGTAGCTACCATTGGCGAACTACCATTGGTTTACCATTGGTTTACCATTGAAATACCATTGAACTACCATTGGTATGCAAATTAGGGTTCCAATTATTTAAATTAGTTCTAATGGTGTCCCATTGGTATTTCAATGGTATTTCAATGGTGGTTCCAATGGTATTTCAATGGTATTTCAATGTTGGTTCCAATGGTATTTCAATGGTATACCATTGAGATATTTCTGTAAGGGTATCGATAGCGATAACGATATCCAGTCACGTTGTCTGAAACCCGGAAGCCGATTGACTTTGTGCACGTTGCAATAGACTCTACAGATTCCAACTATCACGGTGCTATATTGATGCTAATTCGTAAGACTTTGACGGAAAAGCAAGAAGTAATCGAAATTCGCTTACATGTACGGTATCGGTGAGAAAATAGATTCTCCGAAAATACCTTTCATAATTCATGTAAAATATAGGAAAGTGAAATTCTAGGTCAATTTTTGTACGAGGTGATGGGGCATTGCACACTTGTACTGCGCATGCTTACTTTATTTTCATTCATAAATTGGCTCTTGGCAGTGGCTGGATGATGTCAAGTAGTAAGCAAAATTATACACGATCGCTAACGTTCGCGCTCCGCTATCCGTTGTACACAATTTGTCAAAGTGTCGTCAATGCATCGATGTTCGATCGGCGCAAAATCAATATGACTCAGGCTTAATGTATACTGTCACTGGCAAAACTTGAATTGACACGACTAAAATCAATTACTACCACGTCATGTGCCCATGCATGCTTGATGATTTTCAACTTCATGTGGTTTTAATCAATTTAAATTGCCATAACTCAAACCAATGCACCTACGTTTTTAAGACATTCTCTCAAAATAAACTGCAAGTGTTCCAGTTCAACAGCTTTATTGAATATTAGCTTCTACACAGCATTGTATGACTATGGAAACGTGAATTAAAAAATTATTTCAACAAACCTGTATTCTCCCAGGACATGGACAGACATGGTCTCCTTCACAGCTATAGATAGAATGCATCTTTCATCTTGGTGGTGGCTATCCTCCCTCTTTTTCTTTTAGCTCCACATACAAATCTGACGAGAAAAAAGGAAATCAATTTGTGATTTAACAAAAATAATGAAATTAATGCTTCAGTACTTCCCAAGTCACAACTAAGAACGTATTATCATGCAATATACACAGGGCGAATACCTTGTCTTTTGAAACAAGTTACAAACTTGTCTTTTATCTAGTCTAGACCGATGGCATCTTGCCTCTAGGCTATATTACGATGAGCCTATTTGCCATAATATTACGGCAAGATGCCATCGCCATCGATCAGACTAGCCATACAGGTAGTGGCCCATTCTCACCGTGGTCTCCTAGTCCACATACTGGCAAAAATGCATAGAACGCAATGGTAAGAGTATGTACATATGCATGGAATAGAATCACTGGTGGCACAACAGTTTTGGTCAAGCTACTCAATGTTATTGTTTGTAAAAAAAAAAAAAAAAGTTTCATGAAATATCGTCTTTTGAAATGTTAGGGTATAACAAATTTTGTTATTCAATGAATGTCAAAAGACAAAAAAAAATACATGTTTATAATTTTGACATATATTTTGCATAGCTCAGTGATTGCTTCAGTCACCCACTAATAAAAAAAAATATAAAGTAAAGATGTCATTTTGGTCACAATGTGCATGGCTACATGAGCAATTCAGCATAATGTGCGCTCTGAGAAATGCATATTGGGTCTGCATGTAGGAATACAAGTTAATATGGCAATCACCTTTTTCGGACCTAGGTCCATGAAACATTTAGGGTAGCCTCAAAGGAAATACAATACATACCTTTACAGTTCTTGCATCGCAATGCATGATGGGACGGAATTCTAGTACGAGAGCGTTCAGCGATCGCTGCGGTCAGATTGTTTACAACGCTCATGACACTAGCCGCAGCAAGCGCGAAGTTCAATATTATTATTTTCATGTTACAGATTTGTTATGTGGATCGGTTCCGACGCGATTTCAGTAAATCTGAATCATATTTTAACGATAAGAACTTTGATTCGTATTATTGTACTTTATTTATTTAATTTCACACATCTCATCACAACACACACATTTTTGCACATATAAGACTACCACCCGAGTCTAGACGACGTTTCGAAGGTCTCTCTCTTTGCTTATTATTTTCTCAACAAACCCTTTATAAATCATCATTTAGATACAATAATACGAATCAAAAGTTCTCATCGTAAAAATACAATTCAGATTTACTGAAAATTATCACATCGGAACCGATCCACGTAACAAATCTGTAACATGAAAATGACATTGTAATCAATAATCGCAGCGATCACTGAACGCTCGTGTACTAGAATTCCGTCCCATAATGCCTTGCGATACAAGAACCGTAGCCTAAAGGTACGTATTCAACCACTTCCTCTTCAAATATTTTGATTGAGTCTGACTAGCAAACTGTATTTTTCCCCCCAATCACCAAAGTGTCAGTGTGCTTAGACAGGAATAACCGTCTCATTCGGGGTATTCTTTAATCGAAGTTACATTTTTGGACATAGATAGGGTGTTCAGAGGCTGATTTTTTGGTCTACACTACACTGTGCTGCCCTGGCTTGGCCTGAAATTACATGACTAGAATCCTTTCTCAATGGCTGTGGATTGCATCATCACAATTTATGTATTGATATCACCCTTTTTGTATAATTCAAACTCACAAGTAAGGCCTGGCTACCCTTATAGAGGAAGGGTTATGAAGAGTTCACAGTGCAGTGCATCGATGTCGAGCAACATCAACACCAACATATGGGGATACGTTCACAGACATTACACACTGTCACTGACTGTTTGCATCTTTGTAAAAACATGATATCTTCAAAGTTATAATAGAAATATTATTAAATACCATTAAATCTAGGTCTTACCTTGGATTGACTGGTCATGTATGACATGATGTCCAAAGCTAAAAGGTCCGTCTTGAATCCCAAGCATAAGTTTCTTTGCCGCTCTAAATCAACCGTTTCCCGCTCAAGTGATACGTGCTGATTATTATGCAGCATTGCTTGTGCAGTGCTAGTAGTGGCCGGTGCAGTGTGTACACTGTACACATGTATTTACTTGTGTGCGCGCATAGAGCTGCAGTGTTAGCATGCATTGCTGTGTGTGCTGATGCTCTCCAGCCAGTTAGCTCAGTAGTCTTCTATTCAGACTACAGGAATTTATCATATTTGGTTTTTCTTTTAAAAGATGACAGTACAACATTTCGCAATTTACAAGAACTATGTGATTTAGCAGAAGGCCTAGAAGACACAATAGAGCAATAGTATAGAAAAAAAATCCCACAGCACTGCTGTATGGTATTGCTGTGGTATAATTTTTCTCTGTGGTATTTCCTATGGTATTTTCTGTACCACATGAGTACCACAGGCGACACTTCTGCATTACCATATACATCTGTGTAGGCATCTTCATCCCTGTGGTATTTTTATGTGGTATTACACTCTACCGTATTAGAAACCACAGCACTGTTGTGTGGTATTGTTGTGGTATAATGTTTCTCTGTGGTATCCTGTGGTATTTTCCGTACCACATGAGTACCACAGACAACACCTGTGCATTACCACATACATGTGTGTAGGCCTTTTTCATCCCTGTGGTATTGTATGTGGTATTACACTGTACCGTATTAAAAACCACATGGTATTGCTGTGGTATAATGTTTCTCTGTGGTATTTCCTGTGGTATTTTCCGTACCACAGGAGTACCACAGGCTACTCATCTGTAGTACCACAGAAATATGTGTGGTAACTTTCCATCCTGTGGTATTTTCTGTGGTATTATGTAGTACCACAGAAAGTACCACAGGACATTTTTGTAAGGGTAAATATGTTCAAATTTTCATAAAGTTTGCAAATGTTTGCAGAAGGGACGGGTCATCTTTAAAATATCTGTGTATCAGATAATCAATTCAGTACAGTAATGTTTATTGTGCGTCACACATGTCAATTCACTAGATCTCTTCTGCCAGAAGCATCATGAGCTATTGATTGCACTCTAATGACAGCTACAAATAGATTGATAGGTGCGAATTGAGCAATGGACATTGTTTTGTTACAAATTGATTATCTGATACACACAAATTAACGTGAGGACCAAATTCGTTCCAAAGTGAAAATTTCATGAAGTATTTAAGGGATGATAATGGATAAAATATCACAAAACTTTCTTTTAAAAAAGTTTGATTTGCTTTGAGTTCAGCATGTGTACAAATGATCTTGATTTCAGTTGCTTAAGTTGTTTAAAAGTATTTTTCAAAAGTGTGAACAAAAAATAACAGCTAGAACTATTTCCATCTGTGAAAATAAGAAAAACATTAAACAAGAAGCAAGATTTGTATTTTTATACAACTTGGAGAATCGCCAACATCATTATGACATCACATATAAGTGACAAGAGACAAGAAGTGGACTAAAAAGTACAAAGTTGTGATTAATACTGACCTTGTTAATAACCCTAAGCCGAGCCAAGGTTCAATGAACTTGTACGTCAAACCCTTTGTAATGTGTACGTTGCTTTTTAATATCGTCTGCAAAGGAAATACAACTATTATTAGAATATAATCTGTCGAATTGTTTTGTAAATGTTACGTGAAAAAGAAGAAAAGAATTTTGATAAAAAGCTCCCTTATGTTGTAGGAGCTTGACTCATATAAATTCTTATATTGGTCCTTACATTCGAAATTTGAAATTTGAGTCTTGTACATGGATCCTCTTGCACTGACAAAACTATTCTGAAATTACAATCTAAGCGACCTAAAGACGGGCTCATTTGCAGGTCAGTTTATGTTGTAAAAACCACGGAAAGTGGAAGAATAGAAGAACTTCCCTCCCAATAATAAAACAGAAAACTGACTTTGAGCGAAGTGTTTTAATCTTAATATTTCGAGTAGGTTTTGGACGGGTCGTCACAAATCTCCACGATTTCTGTAGCCTCGGGACCGCGAGCGTAATCAGTACACATCGTGATTTTCCGCTCCTTGCTGCGTGTACAAACATGATTATCTTAGTGATTGTCGGTGGTGCGAGCAATACAGTACAGTACATGTAGTGGGGTGAAAAAAAGTGAATAATTGTGCACTTTTGTCTACAAGCAAAAATTTGGCACACATATTCAAAATCATATTTGAAACAATATTAGGTATAGAGGAATCTCAAAATATTTTCAGGGTGCTTGGGGGCAGCTCCTAAAGTGCCCCAGCTGCCCTAATATGTTATTTTACTTCTTTTCGAAAATGCACGGCCCGCCTTGAAAAAAAAAAAAAACTTAACCGGAATCATCCTTAGAAGATAGGGACCTTACCTTGTCAAAAGGTGTGGTCATAAGCGCCAAGGGGGGCAGTGCATAATTCACCTCATATTTGTCGCTAAACCACCCTAATAATGTACAGTTCAGGCCAGACGTTTACATACACCCAAGAAATTCAAAGAAAAGTTGACACTTGCTAAACATCATGATATTGTAACGAAAATGACTGGTAAATACGGACGGTGCGTGCGGGTACGCGCGCGCGTGTTATGTAATGCCTGTATTGTCTGTATAACGAATGTATACGATCGAGAAAAAGGGGCAGTTGTTGTTCACTCACGCCGGAGGTGACACGGGTGTGCGGCGAGTCCCGGCGATTTACTTTGCTACGATTAAAGGCGAGTGTCTTCAATTATAATTTTATCAATTTGTCTATGTTGTTTTATTTATTTTTGGGTTGATCAGTGAGTGAATGCTAGCTGAGTCTTTTGAGAGAGTTGAGCAATTCCAATGTACATGTTTATGTGAAGCAATAATATCCCAAGTACAACGTGTAACTGGACAGAGAGAGAGAGAATGATCCATGATCCAGTTATGCTACATTATTTTACTTCTTTTC
The DNA here is from genome assembly GCA_963669155.1 of Arbacia lixula. Classification (NCBI taxonomy): domain Eukaryota; kingdom Metazoa; phylum Echinodermata; class Echinoidea; order Arbacioida; family Arbaciidae; genus Arbacia; species Arbacia lixula. The sequence continues at coordinate 79,406 of OZ022593.1, forward strand.
GAAAATGCACGGCCCGCCTTGAAAAAAAAACCTTAACCGGAATCATCCTTAGAAAATAGGGACCTTTCCTTGTCAAAAGGTGTGTTCATAAGCGCCAAGGGGGACAGTGCATAATTCACCTCATATTTGTCGCTTAACCACCCTAATAATGTACAGTTGAGGCCAGACGTCTACATACACCCAAGAAATTCAAAGAAAAGTTGGCCCCTTCCAAACATCATGATATTGACTGTACCTTAAACAATAGTTGTGCTATCATAACGAATCTGATATCAAACAAATGAGCATGTCATGACCCTTCATCACATTGCTTTGTCATCAGGAGCTGACAAATATTTAACTGTTATTTTCCCCCAAAATCTTCATATTTTCGACAAATAAAAAATGAAAATCTGACAAAAAACGTTTCATAGTTATGCTAGTTACTTCTCAACACAAACATTTCAGATTACACTTGTTTGTTCAGTGGTGACATATGATAGAAAATGTAGTATAAATCAAAGATTTGAAATTTGTATATTTCTATGAAACGATGTTTGAAAATGTGATAACAAGCAATAGAATACATTTAGCATGATATTCCTTTTTTTCTACAAGGAAAATTCCACCTGAACTATAATTTAATCCTAACAATCATCTAAAAGAACTTAACACGCTCTTTCATTTGATACCAAATTCTTCATGGTAGTATTTATATTTCTGAAGCTATAGTACATTTTACGATGTCTGGCAAGCGAACAAATTTCACTGAATTCCATGGGTGTATGTACACTTTTGGCCTCAACTGTATATTAATGTAGACTATGCTATTGTTAAGTTATACTGCTACTCCATGCCGAGTGTCATGACTTTTGTGAAAGGGACACTCTGGCTTTAACCAGAGCCTTTTGTTGAATCCTACTTAATTTTGCATAAGAAGCGAGAACTAATTATCCTGAGATATTCACTACAAACTAAAATTTTTATGCCGTTTATGTTTTTACATTTTACGCGAAAGTGCATTTTCCTCGCTAGTGATAATCTTTTGTTTCGCAATGTATGGTCAACGAGGAGAAGAAAAAGATCACGACGTTTCGTGCGCAGGTGTGATACAAAATTGTATTGAGTAAGAATTTAAATGCCCTTTGGTCAGTGCAGCGCACTAACCGAGAACCCGCTCCTAGACAGTCAAAGGACAAAGGACGAAGCCCAATAAATTTTCCTATTTTATGAAGTTGATTCATCTCTGCGGTAGTTGTGATTCATGTAATATGTTTAAGAATTTGATATTGTCTGCAATAAGTATGTCCATACACTATTTCTTAAGTCCAGCAATTTAAACAATATGAGTAACTCGTTGATTTTAGTCTGTAAATGAACAATTTTTTGATGTATTCATAGTCCTGGCTGTATATAAATGTAAATGATCATGGCGATTTAGATTAATGAGTTGCATATTGTGATTACAGCATTAATGCATATCTAAAAGAAACAAATGACATAATCGCGCTGGAAGTTAGACCATTGGATTTTATCTGTCGCTATTTCTCTTCATGTGAATGTTAAATGAAATGTCACTCCAGCTTTTACGAATGGGCGGACTCCAGAAAAAGTCAAGCAGTCCTACCTCCACGTGTTTAGCGTTGTAGATGACGATAATTGGGGCGGGGCCAAGCCAGAACCTCACCAGACCACCAGACTTCTTCCGGTACTTCTCAAGCATAGCCCTCATTTGCAAGAAACGCTCTGGCATGTAAAGAATCAGACGGTGACAACAGTGATACTAAGCGTAATACTACACAGATATTTGATATCAATGATGGTGGTAATACGAATAATACCAGTCTAGTAGCTAGGAGGGGTTTCCGTTCACCTTCCCTAAAGCGATTGGCCACTATGCAGGTTGTGAGATAGTTACGGGGTAAAAGCGTATACGTGACGTGACGTGACTGTTTCCTCCATAATGTCCAATCTGCCATTGTCATTAGGTGGTCTGTCGCCAACGACAGATCACCTCTTAATTTCGTTAGAATTTTTTTATCTTCCTCTTCTTCTTCTTCTTCCTCTTCTTCTTCTTCTTCTTTATTTTTATTCCTTCACCCCCACTTTTTTGTGCCGCGCATAACTCATAATTGCCTACATCATTTTTATTGAAACTTTTATCACTTCTTGGTATTAATGTAATATTTTAGGAAAAAGCTTTTCAAGGTCATAACATGATCATGACGTCATCAACGAGCAATTTATTGAAAAACTATTACTTCATCCTACTCCAGAATGGATAATTGGATCAAAATGAAATTTGACATGAATAAATTAAACATGTTGACAAATAATTTCATTAATAAAAAAAAAACGCGCGCGTAGGGGTACGTTTTTGCATTTACAAGCGTGCAAAATTTAAAAATGCTCTAAATCAGCTACATTTTTTTTTGCATATGTTTTAGGCTATTTCGAGCATTTCGCACGTTTTTCCGTGCGTAGCGCAAACGCATCGTCAAAATTTCGGTCTTTTACTGCTTTCATTTTTTTGACACTCCATAAATTACATTCTGCAATTTTGAGCCATTTCCATGCAATAATAAGGTCGTGCGGGTGCGTCAAAGTTCAAAGTCCGCGCGCGCGTCAATACGTTTTTGTGTGCAAATATTGCAAAATACATTACTATATTCAATCGGCCATAGCTCCTCAGAATGGCTGGTAACCCCCATTTTTTCATATTTTGAAAGAGTGGGAACTCCAAATGCTATTTCATGTATCATTTGGTCGTTAAATACATCGTGACGTCATCATATTGCCATATAAATCGAAAAAATCAATTTTCATGTATGACGTCATTAACCTTTTTACCCGTTCTTGCGTATCTCAATAATCCTTGGTCAATTTTCTTCCAAATTTCAGTATGTGATAGCTGAGACATTGCTCTATGAACAAATCGGTCGCATGTACGTGTTATGTCAATGGAAGGGGTATTTATGAAATGACATGACGAGCTTCTAGTAGCTGTATCTCGCTTATGTTCAATTCTGTTACTCTGAAATTTCAGTATGTTGTAGCTGAGTGCACTAGCTTTCGTGAATGTCACCTTTATTTTTTAATCAGATGTCGCGATCATGGCGAAATTTCAGCTTGAATATCAATTTCTTAATCATTCTAGCCCCTGCTGGGCATTACGTGTTAAGTGAACGGGAAGATGTGTGGCTCAATGGGTAAGGCGCTGCTTCAAGATCTCAAGGCCCCCGGTTCGATTCCTGGAGTGGGTACGGTCAATTTTTGTATTCCTTTTGCAATGTTTATTTTGCCACTTTGCTCTGTTCTATCCCTCACTTTGTCATCGTCTTTGAGATTTTCTTTCCCATTCTTTTTCTCTCGCCCCTTTATCTTACATGATATTAATTACATGTTATTAGCACAGACATGTGATCATTTTGTGAAGTCTCTGAAATGTTAGTATATTGTACGTGGCTTTATGATTTTTCTTGAGCGTTGCCTCTGATTTCTAATAAATAGATAGTGTCACCATGGAAAGACGATGGTGTCACCGTGCATTTACGATACCATGTCTGTGCACAAATTTGTCAATGCAGATCACCTTATACTTGTCCACAAGTATGTCTCGTAATAATTTATGTTTGATATCTGCAAGCAGTGCTACATGTGGGCGGGGGGGGGGGGGGTATGCTTCCGAGCAACAGATATTTTGCTTATACCACCCCAGGGCTCCCTTACACACGTATTGTCTCATATCACCTCTATTTGCATATATTTTGTAGACATTCAATGGATGTGCAGTGTGGCATGAATCTCGTGACTGAATTCTGTAACCGGAGATACATTCTTCGGGATTGAGCTGACACACATCAACCCACCAGTCCGTACAGATATCTAGTGCGATTTATTGTATACATTGAAAAGAGGAAGTTGTGTTTCAAAAGAGACGTCTTAAAGCATATTTTTGTATAACTGATTGGTAATTACTCCAGCCTTCTCATATGGTGGAAATAATCAAATATTTATAAATAACAATATGCCGCTGTAGCAAGCCCCCCCCCCCACCCCACCCTGTTTGTCTGTCTGTATGTCCCTCTCTGTCAATGTCTCTCCTTCAATCTCTCTATCTCTCTCCTTTTCTCTCTCTGTCTCTCCTTCAATCTCTTTGATATTCTCTTGCACTCTCCCGTTCGTTCTCTACATCGTTATTCACATAGCCAGTTTGGCCAACTCAGTTTCAATAGGTAGCAATATGGCGCATATTATTTTATTGTCTGCTTGCTTGCCAAAATCTGTGTATAGATGGCTGAAGTTATCCATATGTTTAGCCTATCACCATTATCAGCTCCGTATGTCTCTCCTCCTACATTTCTCTTTCCTCTGTTCTCTTTCTATGTTTCTCTGTCTATATTTCTTTCCATTTCTTTTATTTCTTTTTCTATTTCTCACATACAAACACGCCTACATACAATTACTAACTGCAAGCAGTGACTCATGTTGGTGGGGGGGGGGGGGGCGATATGCTTCCGAGCAACAGCTCCCTAACACACGTATTGTCTCATATGACCTCGATTTGCATATCTTTTGTAGACATTCAATGGATGTGCAGTGTGGCATGAATCTCGTGACTGAATTCTGTAACCGGAGAATGCGGAGATACATTCTTCGGGATTGAGCTGACACACATCAACCCACCAGTCCGTACAGATATCTAGTGCGATTTATTGTATACATTGAAAAGAGGAAGTTGTGTTTCAAAAGAGACATCTTAAAGCATATTTTTGTATAACTGGTTTGTAATTACTCCAGCCTTCTCATATGGTGGAAATAATCAAATATTTATAAATAACAATATGCCGCTGTAGCAAGCCCCCCCCCACCCCACCCTGTTTGTCTGTCTGTATGTCCCTCTCTGTCAATGTCTCTCCTTCAATCTCTCTATCTCTCTCTCTTTCTCTCTCTGTCTCTCCTTCAATCTCTTTGATATTCTCTTGCACTCTCCCGTTCGTTCTCTACATCGTTATTCCCAGAGCCAGTTTGGCCAACTCAGTTTCAATAGGTAGCAATATGGCGCATATTATTTTATTGTCTGCTTGCTTGCCAAAATCTGTGTATAGATGGCTGTAGTTATCCATATGTTTAGCCTATCACCATTATCAGCTCCGTATGTCTCTCCTCCTACATTTCTCTTTCCTCTGTTCTCTTTCTATGTTTCTCTGTCTATATTTCTTTCCATTTCTTTTATTTCTTTTTCTATTTCTCACATACACACACGCCTACATACAATTACTAACTGCAAGCAGTGATACATGTTGGTGGGGGGGGGGGCGATATGCTTCCGAGCAACAGCTCCCTAACACACGTATTGTCTCATATGACCTCGATTTGCATATCTTTTGTAGACATTCAATGGATGTGCAGTGTGGCGTGAATCTTGTGACTGAATTCTGTAACCGGAGATACATTCTTCGGGATTGAGCTAACACACATCAACCCACCAGTCCGTACAGATATCTAGTGCGGTTTATTGTGTACATTGAAAAGAGGAAGTTGTGTTTCAAATAAAAAAAAAATCTTAAAGCATATTTTTGTAACTGATCTGTAATTACTCCAGCCTTCTCATATGGTGGAAATAATGAAATATTTATAAATGACAATATGCCGCTGTAGCATTCCCCCCCCCCCACCCTGTTTGTTTGTCTGTATGTCTCTCTCTGTCTCTGTCTCTCCTTCAGTCTCTCTCTCTCTCTCATTCTCTTTCTGTCTCTCCTTCAACCTCTTTGATATTCTCTTGCACTCTCCCGTTCGTTCTCTACATCGTTATTCCCAGAGCCAGTTTGGCCAACTCAGTTTCAATAGGTAACAATATGGCGCATATTATTTTATTGTCTTGCTTGCCAAAATCTGTGTATAGATGGCTGTAGTTATCCATATGTTTAGCCTATCACCATTATCAGCTCTGTATGTCTCTCCTCCTACATTTCTCTTTCCTCTGTTCTCTTTCTATGTTTCTCTGTCTATATTTCTTTCCATTTCTTTTTCTATTTCTCACATACACACACGCCTACACACAATTACTAACATACACACAAACGCATTGACCAAAGAAAAAAGCTCATTTCCCCATGTGTTCCCTGAAAATAGAGGAGGGTGAGTTTGAACCATTGTAAAATGAATACTGCAACTACACATAATGGAAGATTCCCACCTGTACTTACACTGAGCGTTGGGTTGGGCCCACGCGCAGTCAGATCTTGATCTTGCAAAACAATTATTTCTATAAGATATTTGCACAGAATAATGCCGTGACCCCTGTTAGTACTTTGATGTATTCATAAAGAAATAGGGTGCAGCTTGTCACCAAATAAGGCTTGAGGAATGAGCGCAGACATCATGTGATGAGGTGCGTTATGTATTGATTTCATTCATCATATTCAGTAGAAGTCTATAATAGCATGTGTTACGTAGCATGTATTATCGCAGATTGGCCTCCAACGATGGTATACATTTTACAAAGCAGACGGACTATGCAGTCTCCATACTCAAGTACAAGGTATGGAATTGCCGACTCTGTGTACGTTCATAATGCCTGTCAAAGTGCTGTTCCTTTTATTACCAATTAATGTTGAATTTATAATCGAGACATCATCAATGATTATTGTGATATCTAGCTCCAAATATGGGTTTCCTTTTTGTGGGACGCACTGTATAATCAAGGATAATATATAAAGAGAAATGTTAAAAATAATATTTTGTTTTACTTTATTCAAAATATAAATCAACATTATTTTTCACAAAAATGTTAAATAAGAAAACGCATGGCAAATTCTTGAGAGTTTGGTCCCTCATCTAGGGGGAGGGGGAAGAGACTACCCAACCTATAGTTACTTTAGACAAAGGGAGTTCATATGCCCCTGAGTGATCGCTGCCCGTGCTAAAAGAAAAAGGATACTTACGAAATGCAAACTTTACTTGCCCAGCAGCAAAGTTTTACATTGATCTTCAATGATAGGCCTGCAAATATTGTTAAATTGGGTGACAACCATGTGGAATAATGTCGAAAAACGTACAAATTTAGATGCTGTCATTTGAGCCATTCCCTTGGGTTAGTTGAATGTCTGCGCGTGCGTCAATACGCTTTTGTGTGCAAATATTGCAAAAAACATGACTGTCTTCAATCGGCCATAGCTCCTCAGAATGGCTGATGACCCCCAATTTTCTTTTAATATTCTGAAAGATGATAGAATGTAGATGTGATTTCATGTATCATTTTTGTCCTCAAGTACATCGTGACATCATTATATTGAATGAATTAAATGAATGTTCATGTATGACGTCATGAACTTCTTTAGCCGTTTATGTGTATCTGAGTAATCCATAAATTTTCTCTCAAATTTCAGTATGTTGTGCCTAAGATATTGTTCCATGGTAAAATTGCCATTATTTTTCATTTTGATAACGCCTTCATGGTGTAAATTTTGATTATAGGCATTAATGTAAAAATCGGATGTTTGTACGTGTAATGTCATTGGGAGGGGCATTTATTTCAAATCATGAAATGGCATGACGATCTTTTAGGAGCTGTACTCACTTATGTTTAGTCTTTTACTCTTAAATTTATTGTTTTTTTGTAGCTCAGTCTATTAGCTTTCTGTAACGTGGTCTTTATTTCCTGATCAGACGTCGGGATTATAGCGAAATTTCAGCTTAAACATTGATTTTTACATCATTATACCCCTTTTTTCTGCTTTACGTGTTAAATGAATGGGAAGATTTGTAGCTCAATGGGAAAGGTGCTGTTTTAAGAACGCGAGGCCCCCGGCTCGAATCCTGGTGTGAGTATGGTAAATTTTTCATTCCTTTTGCAATGTGAGTTTTGCGACCTTCTTCTGTTCAATCCCTCACTTTGTCATTATCTGAGATTTTATTTCCCATTTTTTTCCTCTCTCCCCTTTATCATGTTGCTAACACGTACATTTTATCATTTAGGCAAATCTTTGCAATGTTAGTATGCTGGAAGTGCGTTATGACCTTTCGTGAGCGTTGCCCTTGATTTCTTATGAATAGATGGTGTCACCACGGAAGGTCCATGGTGTCACCGTGCATTACCATCCCATGTCTGTGCACGAATGTGCAATACAGACCACCTTATACTTGTCCACAAGTATGTCTCGTTTTTTAATGTTTTCTTTTAGGCAACATAGACACATTTTGCATTGCGAGTGGAAAGGGTACAGTGTAAGGAAAAGAACAAGATTGATGAGATAAATTCAAAGTGATATTGAGGAAACAGAAGGACAGATATAACATACAGATACAGGAAGAGACATACAGCAAAACGCAAAGTCATGTCTATGGAGAGGAGGATTGACAATGATCAAAAGGCTGAAAAGACAGCTGGGAGTGTAAAGAACAGTATCCGAAAGAGTGAATGAGACAAATATAAGATTAGGCATGTAAGCAAGGATATGTATGAGAATGAAAGAAGCAACTGAAGTTAGCATCGTAAAATAAGCTAGACCCTTAAAACCCAGGATTACCGTGCCATGGTTCAAGTTGAAACAATTAAAAAGTGCAGGCAAAAGTCAAAATAATTTTCTCTCAAAAGCCGAATGTAAAATGCTTGTACCTGCGTGTTGTACATGTTGTACGAACAATAAAGTGTACAAATAGCTAACGACTGTCATTGGCTGTGAAGTACCAAGTTAAGGAACCATTTTGCTTAATCTGGGCCCTTTGATGCTAGGCAAAGGCCCCGCAATGCTTGTTTATTTACTGTGTAATACCAGCCCTATTATGCTAGATCTGGGACCTTTGATGAAAATCAAAGGCCACATAATGCTTATTTGTGGCTGTGTATTCATTTTACAGGCCTATAATTCTATATCTGTGCCCTTAAATGCTAATCAAAGACCAAACAATGCTTATCATTGGCTGGGTAATACAATTTGCAGACTTTATGATGCAAGATCTGGGCCCTTTGATGCAAATAAAAGGCTTCATAATGCTTGTTATTTGCTGTGTAGTACTATTTACAGGTCCCATTTGCTACATCTCTGCGTTTTGGGGGTGTGTTTTGGGGGCAAATTTAACTTAATCGTTGCCATATATGATGCACACAATCAAAATTGTAATACATTAACGTATGACGACTACATGGAAGATGCATGCCGTTTAATGTTAACAAAATAAAATCGTTAAAACAAAAAGCCACAATGCTGAGAGATTTTATGTGAACTTGAACTCAAATTGCTTGTATGAATCCCAAATCATTTATCCAATACCTCTAAGACTTGAATTTACTAACGTCTAATCCAGACTATTCAAATCCAGTTCAGAAAATGATACACCTTTGGCTTATAAACAGACTGAACTATAACAGCTAAATACATGATCTTGGATAGGCTAATGAGAATCACATGGGATCCTTTTCCTTGTTTATAAGTCCTAACATTTATCAGGAGAGATGTGGTAAATTACAATGACCATGGAAGAATGTAATTCCAGGTGGTGCACGGCAGCCCAGATTTCCACCTAGACTTTTAAGTTGTAGGCATTACAATATAATTGCAATAAGCGTGAGATTCTGCCTTTCATTAATGTTTAAATAGTGTTCTAAGCAATAGGATGCACTATAGGTTTCAAGTTAACATGCATTTTCCATTAGTAGGGATATCAAAGAGTTCATCTATGTACAAATCAGCTCGTACTAACTAAATGATTGTACAAAATACAATTAGTGAATGTGTCGTTTTGTGTGAAAAGTTGACACAAAAGAAAGCATATCAATTGATATAAAAAATTATAGGGCCTATGATGTAAATTTTTAATGAACATCAATTTCAATGCTCATGAAACATCACATACTTACAGTTATCTAAATTCTACGGGATTTCACCTCAGAATGCTATTATCAAAGACCTCAAGAAGCGATGAAAATGTTGAAATGTGCCATTTTGACATGGGTCTAAGTAAATGGAACCAAACTCTCCAAAAAACTTGTTATCAAATTTTAACATTAAACTTGATAAAGTACATACTCTGGCGGATCTAATATTTTTTTTTTTTTTTTTTTGGGGGGGGAGGGTGCACGGGGATCTCTTGTAGCTATTAGACTATAACGTGTGGAAGAAAAAGGAAAATGTCTAGTGTTTCAGATTTACCTTACGTCAATAACATTTCATTTGAGAAGCCCTGAATCAATTGAATATGCGTATCTACATTTAATGTTGAAAAAGGAATGATATCATTGATTCTGTTCCATTTTGGAATAATATATGCTTACGTTCACATACACTTTTCGCACATTTACCTGTAAAATGCAATTTGATAAAAGATGGATTAATTTAGTTCCCTTTGGAATGGGACATTGCCAAATACTTAGACAGAATAATGCATGAAAGGAAAAAATAAATCTTACTTCTCGAATTCTTGCTAAAGAGGTACGAGTTGCCGAGAAGTGGTATAGCGAGGGGACCGTGGAACCGGTTGATTAATATGTAGACCCTCATGAAGCGAGCCAGATGATATGCTAGCACAGCGCTCATAACACACAGAGCCGCGGTCCCAAGCAGGCTGGGAATGGTTGGCATCTTCAGTCTGAAAGTCTTCTCGGAGGACGCTTCTGTTCTGTACGCCTGACATTGATAAGAATCATTCGCTGTTTAATATCAAGAATGATACCTCGTAGAAAGTGAATATAAAGAACAAGGGGGTGAGAACAATAAAAATGACATACCCAACTGCAAAGTGTATTTACATTACAAATATCATTGTCGCATCGTTCTTGGCTAGCATATTTACACTAAGGATCTACTATGATGTCGATCAGCCTTGGAGCCCGTAGCCGGTTAGTCGCGCTAGACACACAAATAAACGTGGCATTCCCCCAGTGGAAACAGTTGGGTATATTCCAACGATATACTCACACTCCACCAATTTTTTCAAGAAAGAAAAAAAAAACTTACGTTTTTTGCAGATGAAGGACACTGCTGGTTCCGTTGAGTCAGATGAAGGCCACTGCTGGTTCTGTTTCGCCAAGTGAAGGACACTGCTGGTTCTGTTTCGTAAGAGGAAGGACACTGGTTGTTCTGTTGCACAGTTCAGCTGAGTTCAACGGAGCGGTTATACGACAACAATGAACAGTCAAACAACTTGCTCGAAATCATCATTGATACTGTGTCGCCCTGGGCAGGCACGTACGAGATTGTGAAAGACGTGCAGTGCGTTGGTCGCGGGTTAGTGGAACCCCCCCCCCCCCCCCATTTCCTCCCTCCCCCCACCCCCTGTCCTTCACTCCAACCCAACAAAACACACCACAATGACAATGACAGTGGAAATGTTAATGAAAATTTGACAATAACAATCACAATGACAATTTCACGATTCCATTGCCATTCTGATTGTCATTGCGTGGTGGTCAGTCTAACCACCCCCACTTACATACACGATAACCAAAAAGGAAATGTGATCCTTTACATTACACTTATATACAAACACTTTCTTATTGTTTTAACTTGGGTTTTTCTGACAGTTGAACCCTTGTATTAACGAAGCTTCGGAATATGAGTTGTAACCATGAAAATCACCATCTTCCCTTACAAAGGTAAATACAACTCCAATCTTTAATGTAAGTTATAATGCTGTACATTGCATTTATGTATAAATTTTGCTCTTGCCATTCATGAAGTGTATTTGGGGTGTTAATGAATGTGATTTCCATGAATAGAATGAGTAAAGACCATGTCGTCATAAGGGTAAGCACCCCCCCCCCCCCTCCACACACACACACACACACACACACACACACACACGCAATCCTCTAACCTTAAATCATATACTTAATCGTGTCTAGATGGCGTTTGCTGTATAATTATAAAGAATGGTGTCATGGCGAAACATAGTATTTTGACAATTGGACCTCCCAAACAATTATGTCGTAATGGTGAGATATATCATCTTGCAAAGTGAACTCCTTGAAAATACATGTTGTCATGGCAAAATGTATTATCTTCTAAAGAGGACATGTCTTTTTGGAGAAATATATCATCTTGACTTACCAACAAATATGTCGTCCTTGCGTTTTTTATCACCTTACCAAGTCGATTTATATATCAACCATATTGTACATAACCATAATGTCTATCAAAATGCTTGAAAGAGAGTGATATGTCGCCGTGACGACATATAATCTTGGGGAAGTAGACTTTCACGATAATATATCTCGCTATGACGACAAGTATTTTTAAAACGTTGTTGTGGTAAATGTTCATGGCAATCTGACAATGACGACTTAGCTTATTTGGAAGTCCACTTATTAAAATATAATGTCTCCCCAGGACGACATGTATTTCTGTTAAATCGACTTGGCAAGACTTATATTGCTATGTCGGCGTATACAATTTATTTTATCAACATGATTAGATAACTATCTTTACAAGCCGTTAAATCGAATGGCTTTTTAACGCTTCCGTAGTAAACACATAACTCTGCCTTTTGTATTTCTCCCTGAACGCAGCGTCTTCACAATAACCCAAGAATACGTCATCAAACCCACCAAACACTTTTGACCCTGTTCCTCCCCTCGTTAAGTGTCACCTTCACCCCCACCCTGTCCTCCACCCTCATATGAATGTTGCATTTAACCCAAGAATGCTCCCTAGCCAGTGACCCTAACATCAATCATTGTCAATAACTCGACATCTGTGATATTAGACACCGGCTGAATTAATTGCCTGTACCACAACGAGTCATTACAGAACTCAAACTTTGAACTCCATGAAGCACGTTTTGTTAGGATTTGCTTGTTCAGCATACGTACAGAAAATTATAGGGTACAGATCGTTATGTTGACATTAGCAGGTGAACGCTCTCATGAGCAACATCAAAGTCTATGTATGTAACGAGTGCCTAAAAACAAAACAGTTTATTGCAGTTCTTTCTGTTTTTGTCACTTTTAACTTTTCCACCTCTCATTTTCGTTAAACTTTGTTACCTCGCAGGCTCAAACACTCTAAAATTTTCCCAATCAGTCTATCGGAGTATTTACATTGTGTTTAATAAAGTAAACTTATTATCGGTGTTTGTTTCCCCTTCAATCTAAATAGAAGCAAAAAAGTCAAGAGCTACTGATTGGTGAAAGGCTGACAAAATTGGGCATATAATACGGAAAGATCTTTCTGTAATGGACTGTTAAAAGTCCCTGAAGTTGGTTTCAATAAAGGGAGACACACGAAAGTTCGTAAAGCGATAAGAAAGTTATGATTGCATAATTCTTTTATTTTGTGACGTCACGTGCGAGGTGCTGTGTACTAACGTCTTTGAAAATGTCGATTTCCTCAAAAGGATATGCATTATGCTACCTGCGCATTTAATACATTATTAGAAGCACCTTCTTTTCACATATCCCTCTATGAAAAAAATATAATTTCTTCGTCAAACCCAGAAAAAGAGCAGTTTGTGGATCATACAGCACACAATATATGGTAGAGCACTTCGCTCGCGACGTCACAAAACATTAAAAGATCGTAACTTTCTTATCCTTTGACGGATTTTCGTCAAAAAGCTTTAAAAATTCAAACATTTTTAAAACAATAATCACTAATTACACCAGTAAAATGTGAGTGAGAATAACTTTCAGGAAGTTCTTAAAATAGGCAATTCATGAATTAAAGACCATTGCCAAGAAGATTGCTCACGATCACCCTTTTGAAGGCTTTTGTGTACAATATATTCCCTTTAAGTTAGCTATCTACTACATTAACTCGTAGACTTCTGTCCCTTTTGTTATCTCCAGCCTGTTCTATTGGATTAAGACGGGTTTGGATAATAATAGATGATTGATTTTGATATTGCAACTTATTGTCGAATTTGACAGTTCATTTTCACTGGTTTACAAAGATGATACATTGATAAGAATGAGAAATATGACATCAAACTATTTACATATGAACAGAAAGACAAAACTAGAAATTAATTTACAAAGAAATTTTAGGCATACACCCAGTAGTAAGGATAGCGTGCTCCATTGTCCCTACGGCGGACTACTCATGAATATTAATGAGTCAGATGACATGAGACTCTTTCGGGTATTTGTTTCCATGTTGTCGTGTCTTGACCCGTGAACTAGAAATAGCTTGCGTGGTTAAGTCGCTGCCCGGTAAGCAGTAGACTGCAGGTTCAAATCCCGTCTGGTTCCAAGATTTTTGTCTGACTTGTTTTTCGTTCATTTACAGGATGGAGCACGCTATCCTTACTACTGGGTGTATGCCTAAAATTTCTTTGTAAATTGAAATTACCCCAGGAAACCTTTTCACTAGAAATAAATTGTTAAATCATTAAGCAGTATTTGACTAGCAGCATTTCCAAGAATTTTAAATCCTTTATTGCTTCCAATCTTTTATCGAGTAGGACAAATTCTAAAGGATCATGATGTCGACAATTAGCTTAGTTCCCTGTTTTACAATTACTAAACTTGCAGATGGTGCAAAACACCTGTTCAAGACTTATATTTGGTTGAACGAAATAAACACGGATCACACCAATACTAAGAAACCTACATTGGTTACGAATACGGCAGAGAATAGTATTCAAAGTCTGACTAATTGTATACAAAGCCTTTCTTGGTCAAGCTCCTGGCTACATTACATTATTATTGAGGTATAAAACCAGTAATCATGGTCGCAATTTGCCCAGTCCAACGGATCATCTGCTTTATAATTCATATTAGTATATCATTATTATTAGCATTATTTTTTTTTATTATTATTATTATCATTATTATTGTTATTGTTATTATCATTATTATAATAATCATTATAATTACTATTAGTATTATCATTATTATTATTATTATTATTATCATTATTACCATTATCATTATTATTATAACATTTCGGAGACGGACCTTCGTGCCTGAGCGTTAAAAAGGTGAATCGAGTTGGGGACGAAAGATTGCTTAAAACGGGTGGTCCTAGTACGGGGGACACATACACGTATTCTTGATCTGTTGAACCTGAAATGATCGTTGAGTGGGTGGGTGGGGTCAGGCATAATGAGTTTTACTCTTTCTAGATATGTGATCTCAAGAGGGGGCACGTTTACCCCAGTTATCCGTTGGAAAACCTTGTATGGTTGTTCGAGCCGCTTTGGATCAGCCTTGTAGTTGTAAGATAAAACATTTTGAATTACTGACTAAGAGAACAATACGATGAGCGTGTTATCTACTCACAATTTCTTAATTATTCTGACAAAGTAAAGCTTCTTAAACTTTCTTTTGACCTTGTTACACATTCCTTGTCCATTCCAGCGAATTATATATAGGTGTTCCCAGGTATTTGTATTCTTTCTCTTCTCCATGAACAGATACTGCCTCATAATCGGTGAAATTACAGCGGAAATCTATATTTAACTCTTTTGTTTGGGTTACATTTTAATACCAGAAAGTGGTCGCCGCACCAGTTCACAAAATTCGCTATCGTCGTGACATATGAATCAACATTATCGAAAATTTCCCTGGTAATTACGGTATCATCAGCATATCGAATGATCCTACGGTCACTGCTAGTACACCAAAAGTCACTAGTATACAAGTAGATGATTCGCATTGATTCATTCTGCACTTCATATTGCGTCTCTAAGCATTTGGTGCTATTATCCTTGCAACTATTGGTAAAGCAATCATCATTGCAGTATTAGGGGGGCAAGGACAATACCACGAATAAATACTTATTTAAAAGTTGCAGTATGATAAAACTAGCACAAAACGGAAATGCGACAATTTACATAACTAACACTAAAGATATAAGTACATGTATTACTAATAAAAAAAGAGGAGATATGATTATATTACAAATATATAAAAAAAAAGTGGATTTTCAGCATAGTTTTGAAAGCGTGTAAGAATGGAACAGCTCGTATGGCTATGGGTTTTGGTGAAAGCCTTTTTGACAGCTATTGGAACATGTGAACTGTCGCCTTTTTCGTTTAATCATCGTCCTCGGCGCAAAATGAACAGGAAGCTACGCAAACTAGACAAAGTCTTGAAACACACCACCCTGAACACTCGTAGTCATCTTCGGACAGCCCGTCGGTCCAATCGCTTGACCGCTTCCTCTCTCCTTTCTCTTTCTGTATGTCTTGCAGTGAGACGTCGTTCGCGGAGGTGGCTTGTTGTAGATTCTGGTGATCCATCGTATGGTGGTAATGGGCCTGCTGTGATTGCGCGTCAGCGTTGTAGGCTGGTTGCGGTTGAGGCGGCGGTTTGCCCTGGCCGTAGGCTGCCCATACCGGGTTGAAAGCGGTGTCTGGTGGGTACATCCATTGTGATGGTTGGGCGTAGAGGGCGCTCGATGGGTCAGCTGTCGACTGTTGGGGATTCATCTTTAGAATACTTTAAATATAGTCTGTGGCGTGCGACGAAATGCTCGAGGTCAAGCGAGAACGGGAATGATACTGGCGGCAAATCATCAATACGATGACATCATGTATCTTAACATTTTCTTTACGTAAGGAGCGTTAAGATGGCATCGATGACATTCGCAGTGGTATTCGACAACGATAAAGTAATAGAGTAACTACCATATACTTTTATTAGCGATTTGGGGAGCACGTATAGATTGAATATCACACGGTGACAATGAATCATAAAAATGGAAATGCATTTGTTGAATTATTCCTAAACTATTTCGGATGACTTCCTCATTTGTGAGATTGTAAATAAAATGCTTACTATCTTAATCCCTAATCTACGATTAATGTATTTTTTATTTATTAACGTATATGATGCATCAGCTTTCTGTAATAACTGAAATGTTTCATAATAATATGCAATAACGACAACAGTGGTGACAACGAAATATTTAGGTTGATATGATATGATTTGAATTTATTATCAACGTAGCGTAATTCACACATCCACACACAGTATATAGTAACAATTTGAAACGAATTTAGCGCATCGGAGAAAGGCACGATTATTGGATTGAACTGCTCATAGAATTACAGCAAGGTCACGTGATGGAAAAACATACTTTATCCTGGAGTACCATATGTGTTAGGTGTCATCCACAGCCACGTGCTTTAGGACATGGCAACATACATTGTAGTCCAGCCAAAACATGTCTTATCTAGATCAAAGCAAGACCACACACACGTTAATGCAATCCGCGAGCTGGATATTGTCTGATCTAGATGAAAGCAAGACCGTTCATGCATTGCGCGAGTTGGATATTGTCTGATCTAGATCAAAGTAAGACCATTTATGCATTGCGCGAGCTGGATATTGTCTGATCTAGATCAAAGCGAGACCGTTCATGCAATGCACACGATAGACATTGTCTGATCTAGATCAAAGTAAGACCGTTCATGCAATGCGCGAGCAAGATATTGTCTGATCTTGATCAAAGCAAGACCGTTCGTGCATTGCGCGAGTTGGATATTGTCTGATCTAGATCGGAGCAAGATCGCTCATGCTTTTCGCGAGCTGGATATTATGTGATCTAGATCAAAGCAAGACCGTTCATGCATTGCGCGAGCTCAATATTGTCTGATCTAGATCAAAGCAAGACCGTTCGTGCAATGCACACGCTAGACATAACGTGGTCTAGATCAAAGCAAGACCATGCACAGTCATGCAATGCAAAAGCTAAATATTGTTTGATCTACATCAGAGCAGGTCCATGGCATGTAATACACAGGCTAGATTGTCTGATCTAGATCAAAGCAAAACCATACACGTTCATGGAATGTACAAATTAGACATCGTCTGATCAAGATCAAAGCAAGACTACAGGTGTTCATGCGATGCACAAGCTAGATAATTTCGAAAGTTTTAGTTGACATCCATTATCTTCCAGTCAAAAGAAACCATATTATACTAATGTGTAAAAGTGTGCACATGGCACACTATAAAAACGCATGGGACGTCATCCTGCCGAGAGGACAGATAACAAGTGGACAGACGAACCAATTGGGCACCTGGGCAATACAATAAAACAAGAGGCACACAGCTGGTTGTAATCTTTGTTTCATAAATTCCTGTTAATATTTGACTAGGAGTGTGCTCAATTTAGGCATTTCCCACTTTATTTGCTGTTATTTTTCAGTCTATTGTTGTACTGATAGTGTTCTAAATTTTTAGGGTTGTCTCGTCACATTGTACATGAATGTGTTGGAGATATGGCAAATATACTCCTAGTTAAAACTTGACGCATTCCTAGTTAACTCCAGGTTAAAACTTAACATATTACTCGTTAACACACTGTTAAAACTTAACCTTTTCCCCATTTTACATCTACTTGTTTATCTACATACCATGTACATCATATGTGACAACTTAACCGAACGTAGATCAAATTACATCTGAAATAACAGGAATAAGTGACTAATTAACATTTTGCATCTTAAATTACAGAATTAAGTGACTAATAAACATTTGCACCTTAAATTACAAATATCATTGAGTAATTAACATAACGAAAATAAGATATGAAAACATGCAGTTGCATGCTTAACACAATTATTAATCACACGAACATGTATGCCTCTTCGAGTAGACGGGTTTTAAGTCGTTCTTTAAAGATGCTGGATTTACATTGTGAGCGAATTTCATACGGTAGCAAGTTCCAGAAAGTTGGACCGATAAAAGAGAATGAGCGTTCACCGTAATGTTTAGTTTTTTTGAGGTGGTGCATGAAGAAGCTGCTGATTGGATGATCGACAAGATCTTGCTGGGGTGTGCATAGACATTAGATCAGACATATACCTCGGTGCAAGACCATGGGTAGCGCTAAGGACATGAATGAGAATTTTGAAACGGATGCAAAATTTGACTGGAAGCCAGTGAAGCTCTTGTAGAGTTGGAGTGATGTGTTCTTTTCTAAAGGATTTGGAGACAAGTCTCGCTGCTGAGTTTTGGTATTCTTTGCAGCTTTGTTACTTGTCTTTCTGGAAAGCCTACTAAAGGACTGCTACAATTGTCAGGTAGAGACGAGATAAATGCTTGTTCAAGAACTTCAGTGCTGGATTTATCAAGGTGCCGACGAATACTACCAAGTTTCCTAAGTGCTAGGATGGCATAGTGATAAAGTTTGTTAACGTTTGCTTGCATTTTCAAATGCTTGTCTAGAATAACACCAAAATCTCGCACTGAGTTGGAAGGGGGGACCTGATCAATGCCTGATGTAATTGGGGATAATTCCTGATATTGTCTAAGCCGTGATGACAGATGAATAACCCCCATCTTGTTGTCGTTGAGCACAAGATAGTTGTTCACCATCTAGTCCCGAATTTCCCGTAGACAACGTTCTAGCCGCTCGATCACGATTTCCCTGCCCGATTTGATGGACACATACAGTTGCGTATCGTTGGCTTACAACATTGTTGAGAAACCATGTGAGCTAATTATCTCTTTTATTGGGGATGTGTAAACAATGAAGAAGACTCCGCCCAATTCTAAGCCTTGAGGGACACCCCACTGTAGGGAAGAGGGCTCTGATGAGCAACACGTTGACAATTTGCTCTCGTTCTGAAAGATACGAGGAAATCCACTGGAGTGCTACCTTTGTCACTCGAAACCGTTCCGTTAATCACGAGAGAAGCAAACGGTGTTCTACGGTGTCAAAAACCGCCGTTAATTCGAGTAAGATGAACACGGCTTCATTACCATGGTCAAGCGTTATCAGCAGATCATTGAATACCCTCAAAAGAGCTGTCTCGACGCCGTGATGCTGCCTGTAGGCTGACTGCCTGGATGGCAAGGGTCGGTTTTCGGAGAAGTGTGTCATCAACTGCTGACAAACGGCACGTTCAATAACTTTTGCGAGAAATGGTAGATTTGAAATTGGACGGAAGTTCTTCACGCTGTCGGGATCAGAACTGTTTTTTTTTTAGTATAGGAGTTAGTAACGGTGACTTCAGTGAGGCAGGCAGAATGCCCAGCTCAAGAGACTGGTTCACAATGTCGGTGATGGCAGGAAGGAGACTGTCCATACATTTACTGAAGACAGCAGCCGGGATGGGGTCTAAGGAACAAGATTTCATTGTCTCTGATTTAATGAAGGAGCGCACATCATTATTGAGAACAGGCCGAAACTTCTGCAGACTGCACGTCCTACCTTCGTCTGCTGTGTCACTTGAAGATGTGTAGTTCATGTTGGTGTTAAGTTCTCGTAACTTGAGGACCTTGTCATGGAAGAAGTTCGAGAATCGTTCTGCAAGCTCTTTCTCAGAGTTAAGAGAGGGAAGGTGTTGGTCACTTCGCTCAACCGTCATTCGTTCAACAATCTGGAAAAGTTCCTTAGTGTTACTAGTAGAAATGTTTCCTCTGTGATGCGCTCGTTTAGCTTGTTTCAGCGTACATTGGTATTCAGAGAGAGATGCTTCCATGATTTGTTCATCTATAGTAGATTTTGTCTTTTTCCACTCTCGTCAAAAGCTATGCCAATATCGCAATATAACGAATATCCATTACAACGATATTCCAGTATGACTATAAGTTTTCAATATACACATTACAACATTATGTGGATGTAGGGGTCGCACAAGCCTAATTACTCAAAGAAAAAAAATAATGGCAAACCATCCCATCCGCCAAATAGGCAATTTTGCACGGTTCATTGACAAAAATACCTGAATATGGCTCAATATCTTTCACTGGTCCTAGAGAGACCAACCAAGGAATTTCCACTTCTCAAAATGGGAAGAAATATTGATTTTCTTCTTGGACCATATGATTTGCTGAGTACTTAGATTATTTTGATTGCTTTAGGGGAGGGACTGGATGTGGCCATAGATGATCCTGTACAAGTTACCTTACGCATGGTACATTAGTTTTTTATATCATTTCCTACATAGTTAACCAATAATAAAATTGTTATAAAGATATTGACATGTAAAGTATACATATGATAAATAATACACTTTTAAAGAGACGTTCAAAGTATGAAGATATACTTGTAATTAGTGGAAGTGGTACTTAGTGCTTTGACATTGTGAGCTTACAGCTTGAGTTGTTTCCACACCTTTCTTAGTAAAAGAAAACAAAAATCGCATATAAGGTAACACCTAATATAAAAACACTCCAAACACTCTTTTTCATAACCTTACATACACTTTATACACAAATATTATAAAGAAATACAAGCAAAAATGGGGTGGGGTGTTCGATGGAGGAGTTGCACAATACGGTGTTGCTACATTCATATCAAAATACTATACACGCCAATAACAGGAATAATACAACAACAGATACAAAACACATTAAAATGTCAGGTCAATGTCGACTAATAAACCGAAACATCCACAAGAAACGGAAACTACAGTTGACATAATCATTATAGTCCCACATCAAGTTAACAAGACAAATTGATTGTTTATGAATCCATTATATTTCAAATATACCAGGCTATGGCAAATTTTAGGTATCGGAATTGAAAAATATAATCAGTTTCCCTTAAATTGTTAGTAAAGATGATTCTGTCAAATTTTCTCATGATTTGATGTAAGTATTGATTCGCTGCTAAACTAAGACACAGCTGTAAGGGGAAATATTCAGTGGTCTGAAACCTAGAAAATAAGGTTGGGGTGGGGAGAGAATTCCCTATTCTCTGAGACTGATTTTCATATAAATGGCGCCCTCGTGCGGCCGAGTAATGAGTTCTGCTGCTGGCAGTGCCTCCTCCAGAGACTGCAGAGAATGCACTGAGAACCTGCGCAGTACGGACGACAGCAACACCTTCAGCTCCAACATCGCGAACTTCTGACCTGCAAGAACAATTATAGTAGTGTAGTAAGGGAGATATATGTATTTACATATAGGGAGAGACAGGGAAGGAAGAAAGCGAGAAAGGGAGACACAATTAAGGAAAGAGAGACAGACGGACGGACATACAGAAATAAGGACAGAAAAGGAAAGAGAGCGAAAGAATAGATTAGGGAGGGACTCCTGAACTTCAAGCATATAGTGATATAGTTAGATAGATGGGCAGAGAGAGAGAGAAGGGTTAAAGAGGGGCTACAGAGTGACAAAGTGAGAGGGAGAGAGAGAGAGAGAGAGAGAATGGGGGTGGGGAGAGGAAAGGGGTGGCAACAGGGGGGGGGGTGAAGGTTACGTTAGATGTTCATACATGGGGAGAGCATTGCGAGTGGGAGCTGCAACTCAGGAGAGCGCGAGAGACAGGCCGGGTATAAGGGTGATAAGAGCAAGATGGAGGGGGGGGGGCAGATGGGAGGGAGATAGGGAGATGGGGGAGAGAGCTGTTATTAGATACAAAGAAATGGGGAGAGTTGGAGCTACAAGGAGAGATGGATGGGTATAAGGGAGATGAAGAGAGAACGTGAGGAAGCGAGAAGAAGCGAGTGAAAAGGGGGAGGGGGAGGGGTGTTACAGCAGGTAGAAGAAAGATAGAACACCGACTTATCAGAACCAGACACACGTAAAAGCCTTCGCAGCCGACACGATCCGATTTGCCGTGAAATAGTTGAGTGTTTCAAGGGTTACATCTTACCAATGCAGTTCCTAGGCCCAGCCGAGAAAGGGACGAACGCATACGGGTGTCGCGTGGCGTTGTTCTCCGGAAGAAAGCGGTCCGGGTCAAAGCGTCCGGGGTCGGGAAAGTGTTCCGGGTCTTGGTGCAAGGCGTAGATATAGAGATCGATATTGGTGTCCTTGGGCACCACCTTGCCATCTGTTGAAAGATGAGATTGGAGGCGAATGAGGGGTAAGTATGTCGAGAACTCAGGAAGTGACAGGTATGATGCGCATTATACACTATTGTGTTGAGAGTTCAATATCTGACACAAACAAACGTTAAATGGTCCTTTTTTATAAAAAAAAAAAAAAAAAAAGAAAGAATATCCAATCAAGTACATGTATTCAAAGAATTACTTCAATGCTATAAATTAATGCAATGTCACGAAGCCTGCTCCCTCCCAATGTTGACGTCCTTCGACTTTGCGATAAGTAGTTTTCTTTCGGCTTGATGCAATGATAAAAAAGTGTACATCATCTTGTAACACCTCAAACAAAAATACATTAATGGCGTATACATAGTAACAATAACGTACCCAAGACGATCTCTTCTTTCAGGGATCTAGCTATATCCGGGACAGCTGGCATGAGGCGAAGTGACTCCTTGATCACCATGGTCAGGTACGAGAGACGCGCTAAGTCTTGCGTCGTCGCAGGCTGGTCACCTGAGCCTGCCACGCCCACCAGGAAGACAAAAAAGTGAGGTGATTCGTTACTATCAGATATTTTTACCAGCATACAGCATCATAACTTATATAATTATGTACAATTGCATGGCCCTAGCTTATTTTCCCTTTGTAAATGAATGTGCTGTGTTAGATCTAGTAGTATAATTTTAGCAATGTGTTCTCTGTGTTTGTGCGTATGTAGGAATGAAATCAATCAAGGCAAATAAAGGGAGACAGAGACGGAAAAACTGGTGAAGATGGAACAAAGGGAGGGAGAGAGAGATAGAGAAAGAGAAAGAGAGGGAAAGAGAGAAAAATAGAGAGAAAAAGAGAGAGGGGTAGGATAAACAGAGAGAGAGAGGAGGCGGGAGCGGGGAATGGGAAGCGAGAGTGAGAGAGAAAGGGAATAGGGAGAGAGAGAGAGATACAATATAGAGGTGGAAAGGAAAGGGAGAGGAGGGAGGGAGGGAAGAAGGAGGGAGGGACCGACCGCCATACCGAAGACTTCGTCAAGCTCTTGGTGAATACGATCCTGGATGTCACTGTGCAGACCAATGAGAAGCAGAGCCCAGCTGACCGCAGCGGCAGTCGTGTCATGACCCTAGGATATAGAGCAACCGATATGTACACCTCGTTAAACCTGTTTTCAAAGACCATATGTATGTAGACCACCTGTCTGCATAGATCACTCAACGTCAATCCATCAACAGCAGAGATTAACTATAAAACAATATATAAGGGTCGAAAGTATTATCAAATATTGATGATATTACATTCACAGAGAGCAAGATCTCAAAGAATGAGTCAAAAATGTACATATACAATCTGTTATATACAATTTTATATAAGCGATATATTCTCAATTATGATGGATGCGTGTTGCTTTGCATCACCATTTTGCATGTCAATCGATGCAAGCATGGTAAGTGCTGGGCGTACATTAGGGTCTTATTCAAGCTTGGACATGCATCTCCTGACTAGTCTAGCTGTATCTCAGTTACCGTGGTTACCTCAAACATGAAGGTGTCCACCTCTTCTCGAATGTCTTCCAAGCTGAGAGTCTGCTCCTCGAGATGGACTTTGAGCAGACGATCCAAGAATGCCAGCTTCTTCCCGCCGGTCAGCTCTGGTTGCTTGGAGACCCCGTCGCTCTTATCTCTCTTCCGGTTCTCTAAGGCTTCAGCCAGACGCTCCTGAATCATCTGGGGGAAAGAGGGGGGGGGCACCAAGCTGTTCTTAAAGGGGTAGTTCACCCTGAAATTATCCTGCTTTTAATCAAAGGAGACACGTGATAAAAACAAATCAGTGAAGGTTTGAAGGTCAAAGGAAAAGAAAGTTATTTGATTTTAACGTTTTAATTTTGTGGCGTTACGTGCAAAGTGCTCATCTGTGTGTTATGTACAAAATAATTCCATTTGCCTTTTGTCTGTTTTTCACAACTGAATGATTTTCTTACGTACAGATATGTGTTTAAAAAAGGTATTTCTAATGATTTTTGAAATGCACAGACATAGAGATGCATATCTTTTTTAGAAAATGCAAATTTTCTACAACATAATGGAGAGCACCTCGCACGAGACGTCACAAAATAAAAACTTTAATTTTAAGAAACAACTTTCTTTTCCTCTGACCAATTTTCGCCAAACCTTTATTAATATGATTCTTTCATGTGTCTAATTTTTTGAACCGTCTACGGGACTATAGTTTTGTTCTTTAAACGTCTAGAACTACACACCTGAGCTTGCTCTTGCTGCCTTTGTCTCGTGACATTAAAGGGCCCCTGTCATCAAAATGTATATTGACTTCTATTGATACAATTTAATATGTATATAACGAAATCACTAAGTGTGCAATGGAAATATGTGTCCGATATTTTAAAATAATTTTTCTATATTTTTTCTCAGCCCTGATAAGCCCCACCTCCAAAATATCCTCCAACTCAAGATTCCCCCTGTGACATCATCAAAGGTAGAAATTAGCAGGATAATGGACATAATTTATGCACAAACTAAACATTGCAATTACTACCTGCAAGTTCTTATAATTCATCACATGGCTAGCACATTTCTGACATAAGGAAAAAATTGGGCAGGTGGAGGTAGTCATTGCAATGGTTAAATTGTGCATAATCATGCTTATTATCCTGCTAATTTCTACCTTTGATGATCTTTGATCTCGGTGTGCAATGCTGCCGATTTTCTGGATGATTTTTGCCTGGATTTCACGTATAAACAAAGTTAGATGCACAGAAGAATATCCTCACCTCATATGCTTGTGCAATTGTGACGTGTAATACCTACGATGCATCTACATGTAAAAAGATTCAATCGAGAAATGTTGTTCCAGTATGACAAAAAGGCTCGAAACGTTATATTAAGTTTCAGTATAAAAGTCTCACTTTCACAATGTTCCGCAACATATTCCATTAATAAATTGCATGAAACGTTACTTTCAGAAATATTACTTTCAGAGAAGTAGCATGAAAAACGCATCCAGCCGTGTCCAAGCTAAAATTTCCACCTAAAAAGTACAATTTTTCGTATTCGCTTGTCCTTATTAACTACATAACAAGAACCTAGTGACAAAATTGAAAGCTCAGCAGCGAAAGCTGAAATGTATGGATGTATAGGAATGTGCATGACCTATTAGAAAATCCAGGTGAACGTGACGCAATCGCCTATGCATTATATTGTTCAGAGCAGCTGCTAGTCAGGAATATTAAGTGGCGGCATCAAACCTTGTTCTAAGGGATGGATATCCATGTACTTAAACATCCTTACTCGGACAAACCTCGGACAAACTTCGGGGTTACCATAAGGAGCGTTTTGCTTGAACGACGTGAATAAGATTTGCATACATAACAAAAATGGTCCATTTAGATTTATACATTTGTGTGTATCCCATAATTAATTCAGAACACAACAATGGCCATTGTAAATAAAAAAAAAATGTCTTACCCACTACTCCTATGCTGCAAGAAGCACCATGCATTATTAATGACAATGTGATGTCAGTTGCTCGCGGATTGACAGGTGTGATACACAATGGTGATTGTTCTGTTCTGAATTAATTATCTGATACTCACATTTTGAGAGGGCCAAATAGGGCAACCCGTTTCCGTTTGTATAAAGAGCAGCTTGGTGAAACACACAAATGTAGATATGTGTATCGGTATTTATAGTCTCCTTTTAGTCGATGTTGTGGAATAATTAAACTCTTATATCACACCCACCATGCCCACTGCGTCCACTTTTACTCACAATCCTTTGCACATACACGTATAAAAGCTATGATTGTTTTTTTTTTATATTACTCCAGACTCCTATCATGTAGCTTTTTAACTAGTTGAGTGCCACAAAAACCCTTTTTCACAATACACACAAATCCCATAGAGCAGCGGTTCATAAGACACACACAGTTACACACCAAACAGCAACACATAGATAACACGCGTTACGTTTTCTTGTTTGCGTGTTTTTAAGCACGTTGAGAGACGTACCTTATCCGTCACGTCATGTAGATAGGCCAGAGAGCAGAGATGCTCTTTGCCTTTCTCAGTGCGAAGATAGATACGGTCTGGCCAGTACAAGGGCGACCCCATTCTTTCTAGGAGAAGCTTCGAGTAGCTAGCAAGATGGTTAAAAGAAACAGAGATGGAATATTCAATGTGTTGGTTTGTATTATCCATACGTAAATCTATATCTACTTATTCTCGGCACTTGCGAATTTACGGTGAGGTCACATTGTTCCGGAGTTCAATGGGCACACGACATTTTTGTTAATGTTTACTTCAAACGCATCGTCGCGTTGCTTTCGTGCTTAAGCTACTGAACCCTTTCAGTCGCATAGGTGCTACATCTAGTTTTTTGTTTTTATTGAGACGGAACTTTCAGGGCTTTGTACTGAGGTACCAATTCGTGTTGCTTTAGTGAGTTGCTCGGGTGCCATCGTGTGACCTTTTATGTGGATATTGATTGGCTGTTTGCTCAAATTCCGGGCCATCTTCGCACGAAATTCAAAATTCAATATTCGTATAGCCATCGGGTGTCAACGTAGGGACAGTGTGACCCCTGTGTTAACGTGAGACAAATTGTCAATGCTTCACATGATGAGGTTCTTTTTCTGAAACTTTTGCAATATCAAATGATTATGATAAGTGAGAGGCAAACCTTAACTTTCTTATTCTCTTCTTGGATTAGACCTTGCATTTGCTGCGTTAAACATCGATAACGTTGAAATGACCTGATAAGTCATTTTTCAGAAAACAATATCAACATATTCCGCTCACCATCCCATATCTATCACTTCTCCTCCCGATGTAACATTTACCTGGCGATAGTCTTGACATATTTGTTGTCACTGTCCTTCTGCGCGTTCACTTTTTTGCCCATCGCTGTTTCTGTGAAAAAATATTAAGTGATTATTAGAGGGAATGGCTTACAGCTGTTCAACGGAAGGCGGCGGTGGGCGGGGTATACTCTCCTCATCTCTTTTGACTGGTAAGGGATAGTTCACCCTGAAATTAAGTTTGTTTCACTAAAAATAGACACGTGAAAGAAACAAATACTTAAAATATCATTAGTGCCCGAAAGCAAAAGTCGATGGAGTAGAGTAGAGTAGTGCACAAGCAATGTAGTGTTTCGTGTTGGCCAGGCCAGGCTCATATAATAATTAGGCTAATTGTTCTAATCCGAATATCATTACCATTAAAGTGATAGTTCGCCTTGAATTAAGTTTGTTTAAATAAGAGCAGAAATATGGAAGAAACATTTTAGTGATCTTTTATAACCTTTAATGATCTTTTGAAATGTCAATTTTGTAACGTCACGGACGAGGTGCACCCCTATATGATGTGTACAAAAAGATAGGTATCCTTCAACCTGTGCATTTGATACTTTATTAGAAATACGCAATTAAATACATATCTCTGTGAAAAAAAATATTCCGTTGTCAAAAACAAAAAGAAAAGCAAAATATAAAACACACAACATATGAGAGAGCACCTCGCACGTGACTTTACAAAATTGACATTTCAAAAGATCATTACTTTCTTATCCTTTGACGGATTTTCATTAAGGCTTCACTAATATGTTTCTTTCATATTTCTGCTCTTTTTTTAAATCAACTTAATTTAGGGTGAACTATCACTTTAATAATAATGACATTCGGGTGAGAATAATGAACCTGATTATGTTATGCACCTGTTCATGGTCCTAACGTGGAATACTGCATTGCACGTGTAGTGCCTATTTTATATCTGAAAAAGTGAGTACAACGTGCAAGAAACACCCAGCATATACACACCCATTTACAATCACAAAACATAGCTACTACATAAAAAGCACTTAGTGACAAAATTAAAATTAAAACGTGACGCAAGCGCGTACGCATCATATTGTTGAGAGCAGCTGCTAGTCATGAATATTAAGTGGCAGCATCAAACCTTGTTCAAAGGGATCTATTTCTTTAAACATCCTTAATGTAACAGTCTCATTGCAGCGGGCTCAATCACTGTGTTATAAATCAATGGTTTCTTTACGCCTTGGTACTAATATTGTGTCCTGCCTACCGCATATGACGTCGAGAACGCAGTTTGCGGCGAGAGGGAAGATGTTGATGCGGTCAGATGTCTTTGCGAGGTTTTCAAGCTTCGCAACAAGGGTTGAGCTGTGGTAATTGAAGACCTCGATGAAGTCATGGAGGATGGAGAAGTGGAAGGTTGGAGTGAGCAGCTTGCGGCGATGAAACCATCTCTGACCATTGCTGAAAGGAAGAAAGAGTCACAGCTCAGAGAAAGATCTGGCACGAGAAAGCCATGCAATGCTCACAGACGTTGTGGAATTCCAAATACACCCTCTCGCTGATTGGTCAACATTCTTCGACCGCAAGCAAAACCTTTAAAGGGCCCCTGTCACCAAAATGTATGTTGACTTCTGATGATGCAACTTAATATGTATATAACAAAATCACTAACTGTTCAATGGAAATATGTGAAATTTACTTTAAAATAATTTTGCTATATTTTTTCTCATCACTGATAAGCCCCGCCTCCAAAATATCCTCCAACTCAAGATTCCCCCTGTGACATCATCAAAGGTATAAATTAGCAGGATAATGGACATAATGTATGCACAAACTAAGCATTGCAATGACTACCTGCAAGTGCTTATAATAGCATCACATAGCTAGCACATTTCTGACATAAGGAAACGATTATTCCCACATGAAAGGTTGTTATATGGTATTATGTAGAGATATGTGATGCTCTTGAGGGCAGGTGGAGGTAGTCATTGTAATGCTTAATTTGTGCATAAATTCTGCTTATTATCGTGCTAAATTATACGCTTGATGATGTCACAGGGGGAATCTTCAGTTGGAGGACATTTTGGAGGCGGGGCTTATCAGTGCTGAGAAAAAATAAAGAAAAATCATTTTAAAATATAGGACACATATTTACATTTAACAGACAGTGATTTATTTATGTACATATTATGTTGCATCAATCTAAGTCGACATACATTTTGATGACAGGGGACCTTTAAAGTACCACAAAATACACAAACGTAACCAGATCCCAGGCCTTCACCCTTATTGCTTTCCCATATCCAAACCCTCGTCCCTTGGCCTGTAGCCGAAATGAGCCGAAATGAGCCGAAATAAACCGAAAAGAACCGAAATGAACCGAATTGAGCCGAAATGAGCCAAAATGAGCGAAACAAAATGTGAATAAGCCAAATGACATAATAGCACTCATTAATCAGTTAATTCCCTTGCTCCTTCACCCTAGCTTGGTGAGTCAGTCACTACCATTATGATAATTATGATCTGCTTGGTTCAATGATTCCTCGTTCTGGATTATATCTAAGGAAAATACAGCATCCATAATATGCTGTGGAGACGAGGAGGAGGAAGAGGAGAAGGAGGAGCAGGAGGATGGGAAGAGGAGGGGGAAGGGGCAGCAGGACCAGGAGCAGGAGCGGCAGAAGCTGGAGCAGGAGGGGGAGGGGAGGGGAAGGTGAGAAAGATTTCTCTTTTGGACTGCTGGACAAGTTTAATATATCTGTTGATCAGATAAGCAATTCAGTACACCAATGTTCATTGTACACATCACACATTGATTCACTAGATCTTTTCTGCCAGAAGCATCATGAATTATTGATTGAACTGTGATGACAACTGCAAATGGATCGATAGGTGCGAATTGAATGTCTAAGTCCAAACTCTTTAAAATGTAAAAATTTAATTAAGTATTCAAAGGATAATAATTGATGAAATATCACGAAGTTGGTTACTAAAAAAAACCTTGCCACCATTTGGTTTTACTATGTGTACATTTGACCTTGATTTAAGTTTTTTAAGTTTTTTAAAATAATTTTCATCTGTGAAAATCTGAGACATATCAAACAAGATGCACGATATGTGTTTTGATACAACTTGAAGAGTCGCCAACATCATTATGACATCACATAATATATAAATGACAAGAGACAAGAACTGGACTAAAAAGTAAAAATTTGTGTTTGGTACTGACCTTGTTAATAACCCTAAGCCGAGCCAAGGTTCAGTGAGTTTGTACAAAGAACCCTTTGTAATATGTACGTTGCTCTTTAATATCGTCTGCAAATGAAATACAACACTTATTATAACACAATTTGTCGACGGGTTTTGTAAATGCCACGTGAAAAAGAAAAAAAATAATATGGACAAAATTCCCTCGCGATATTGGAGCTTGACTTATATAAATTATAATACTGTTCCTTACATTTGAAATGTCATATGGCGGATAGGGTCTTGTACATGGATCCTCATCCACTGACAAAACTGTTCTCAAATTACAATCTAAGCGACTTAAAGACAGGCTCCTTAGCAGGTCAGTTAGTGTTGTAAAACACGGAAAATGGAAGAGTATACTGTAGAATCATGATACAGGCCTGGCTTTGAGCGAAGTATATTGATCTTAATATTTTGAGCAGGTTTTGGACGGGTCGTCCCAAATCTCCACGATTCATGCATAGGCTGTGAGACGACCCCGTTTTTCTTGCCGTTTCGTTCACGTGCATCGTGGCATTAAACAGAACACAAATGAAAATTAGCTTTAAAATGTGCAAAACCAGAATCCAGATGTTCATTTTGACAAATCTTGCACATTAACGAGAAAAGTAAAGATAAACGTAGCAATTTACATCCCAGCTGCCCTTCACACAGTGATCGTTAGGTTTGATTTACGTAAGGACGCAAAAGTGCGTGAGCGGAACAGGGACACGTAATGAACGCAGTACTGCGTTGCCGTTTTGAAACGGGTTTAGCAATAGGAAATACTTGTATGAATGGCGCTTGTATGTGATACTATACTATACCAGTTTATGAACGAAATAATTATGTTACTTGATGTAATATCCCCGTGCAGAAAAGAGGTATTATTCAAAGAGTTTAAGTTATGAATAATAGTAAATGGTTGCTGTCTTACTTTCTTACTACTATTTGCCTGTTTAAATGAAAATAGAGCCAGTGTATTTATTCATTTATCAATGAGGCTGAATAGACAAGCCCTTCCCTGTTTTAGCTTCCTAGTCATATTGGCAACATGGAGTTTTATCCTGCGATGTATTTATGAAGACACATAGTCCATGTACATATTTTTATTTTACCTTTTGTCTCTTTTGTATGTTTTAATGATGAATTTTAATATACTGAATTGTACTAAAAAAATATACAAAATAAATAATGAAGAAACAAACAGAACTTAATATAAATGGCATAATAAGTCTACAGTCATCTATTTGGAGTAAACTAATAATCAACAAAGACTAACATAATAAAGTGTACTATTGTTAGCATATAAGAATTTGTAGTTACATGTAGTTCTGAAGAAATTACTTTTTATGAAGCAAGTAAGTCGAAATATGTATCCTGAAAGTATTTTAGTTTTCTTTTGTTTTAGACTGTTAAGAAGATTATTCCATGCAATCACACCTTCATATTATGTACTTTTGAGAAGTGGCTTGAAGTTATAGATTTTCTCATTCTTTAACATGTGAGAAGAATTTATTGAGTGGGAATATTTGTGAGCTGTTTGATGAAGTGTTTGAGTAAATGTTCAGAAAAAAATAAGATGTCTGTTAAAGTTTTCAGTGACTTTCTGGAAAGAGAAACCAGGGGCAGATCCAGAAATTCCTTAAGGGGGCAGGGGTGCGCTTTTTTCCATGGTCGGCCAGCAGCACAACCTTCAAAATCAAGGTGAGGGGAAGTGGGGGAGGGGGGGAGTCAGTCAACACATATTTTTTTCTCTCTGGGGGTCTGAGAGGTGTATTTTTTCTGTTCACAGCCAGCAAATAAAAAAAAATCATGGGGGGTGCCTTTTGCTTTTTGGTATATTAATACAGGACGTTTACTACTTAAAAACATGTTGTTAACTGAGCTGCTCATGAATATTCATGAGCATTCACGTGTCACAATGTTGTACTTTTAAGTAGATATCTTCCATATAACCAGATAAAAGGAATATTAAAGTATATATACCAATACATGATTTGAAGTTTAAACATAAGAATTGGAAATCATTTCACTTTCCATATTCAAAACAGTAGAAAATGTTTAGTAGAAACCAGTAGGAATCTCTATTGGATCCAGTAAAGATTCCTACTGGTTTCTTCTGGTATTCTACTGGTCTTCTATTGGATCCAGTAGAGATTTCTACTGGTTTCTACTGGCATTCTACTGGTACTTTTCTAATGGTTTCTAATGGAAATCATTTCACTTTCTATATCCAAACCAGTAGAGAATTTCCAGGAGAAGCCACTAAAAATTCTATTGGTTTTTCTCTACTGGTTTCTACTGTTTTGTCGTCCTGGGTATGACTGTATGATTTCATACATGCTATCGTTAGAGTATACTCTTACTCCATGCCGAACATCATTACTTTTGTGAAAGGGAAACTATGGCTTTAACCAGAGCCTAATGTTGAATCCTACTTAATTTTGCATAAGAAGCGAGAACTGATTATCCTGAGATATTCACTACAAAGTAATATTTTTATGCTGTTTTTGTTTTTCCATTTTACGCGAAAGTACATTTTCCTCGCTAGTGATAATCTTTTGTCTCGCAATGTATGGTCAACAAGGAGTAGAAAAGGATAACGACGTTTCGTGCGCCGCTGCAACACTTCGTCAGGTGTGATACCAAATTGTATTGAGTAAGGGTTTAAATGCCCTTTGGTCAGTGCAGCGCACTAACCGAGAACCCGCTCCTAAACAGTCAAAGGACAAAGGACGAAGCCCAATAAATTTTCCTATTTTATGAAGTTGATTCATCTCTGCGGTAATTGTGATTCATGCAATATGTTTAAGAATTTGATATTGTCTGCAAAAAGTATGTCCATACACTAATATTAAGTCCAGCAATTTGAATAATATGAGTAACTCGTTGATTTTGGTCTGTAAATGAACAACTTTCTTTGATGTATTCATAGTCATGGCTGTGTATAAATAAGTGATCACGGCGATTTCAATAATGAGTTGCACATTGTGATTACATGTTTAACTCTTAACTTGCCGGGGGTAAAACCCTCTGTGCCGGTGTTTTTCTCTATCACGGCTTTCTGTATTACAGTTTGGTCGCGAATTTGCGACAGCGGTACGTTACCCCTTAGTCGCATGCGACTAAGGGGCAGGTTAAGGCATATATAAAATAAACAAATGGCATAATCGCGTTGGAAGTTAGACCATTGGTTTTTATCTGTCGTTATTTCTCTTAATTTGAATATTAAATGAAATGTCACTCCAGCTATTACGAATAGGCGGACTCCAGAAAAAGTCAAGCAGTCCCACCTCCACATGTTTAGCGTTGTAGATGACGATCCTCGGGGAGGGGCCAAGCCAGAACCTCACCAGACCACCAGACTTCTTCCGGTACTTCTCAAGTATAGCCCTCACTTGCAGGAAACGCTCTGGCATGTAAAGAATCAGACGGCGACAACAGTGATACTAAGCCTAATACTACATATTATGATATCAATGATGGTGGTAATACGAATAATACTAGTCTAATAGCTAGGAGGGGACTCTGTGCACCCTTCCTAAAGCGATTACTCACTATGATTTTTAGATTCGCTATTCAAGTTTAATGTTAACATTTGTTAACATGTTGTGAGACAGCTAATGTTTTCTTTTAGGCAACAGAGACTTATTTTGCATTGCGAGTGGAAAGGTTACAGTGTAGGGGAAAATAACAAGATTGATTTACAGACTTTATGATGCAAGACCTGGGCCCTTTGACGCAGACAAAACGACCCATAATGCTTGTTTTTGGCTGTTTAGTACTATTTACATGCCCCATGTTGCTAGATCTCGGTGTTTTGGGGCGTGTTTGGGGGGAAAATTTAACTTAATCTTTGCCGAATATGATGCACACAATCAAAAGTCTAATACATTAACGTATGAAAAATACACGGAAGATGTATGCCGTTTAATTCCCCCCCCCCCAAAAAAAAAAATCGTTAAAACAAAAAGGCATAATGCTGAGAGATTTTATGTAACCTTGAACTCAAATTGCCTGCATGAATCCCAAATCACTTATCCCTTTAAGACTCGGATTTAATAATGTCAAACCCCAGGCTATTCAAATCCAGTTCTGGAAATTATACACTTTTGGCTTTTAAGCAAACTGAACTATGACAGCTCGTGTATAAATTGGATATGCTAATTAGGATCACATTGGATACTTTTTTCCTGTTTGTCAGTCCTAACATTTGTCAGGAGATATATGTTAAGTTATAATGACCATGTAAAAATATAATTCGAGGTGGTGCACGGCAGCCCAGCTTTTCGCTTAGATTTCTAAGTTTTAGGCAATACAATATAATTGCAATAAGCGCAAAATCCTGCCTTGCATTGGTGTTTAAATAGTGTTCTAAACAATATGATGCACAATAGGTTTAAAGTTAACATGAATTTCCGATTAGTAGGGATACCAAAGAGTATATCTATGCAGATATCAGGTCGTACTAACTTTAAAAAATGATTGTACAAAATACTATTAGTGAATGATTCGTTTTATGTGAAAAGTTGACACAGGTGAAAGCATATCTCTTGATTTATAATTTATATGATGTAAATTTTTAATGAAGATCGATTTTGATTTTTATGAACATCACATATTTAAACAAACTTACAATGATCTAAATTCATCAGGATTTGATACTTTTTGAGATATGCTTTACCTAACATGCCTAAGCATGTTATTTTCACAGACCCAAAGAAGCGATGAAAATTTTGAAAATATGCTATTTTGACATGGGTCCAATTAAAATGGAACCAAAAATCTCCAAGGACCTTATTACGTAATTTGAACATTCAACTTGATAAGGTAGATACTCTAGTGGATCTAATCGTTTTAGAGGGGGGGTGGGGGGTGCACGGGGATCTCTTGTAGCTATTAGACTATAACGTGTGGAAGAAAAAGGAAAATGTCTAGTGTTTCAGATTTACCTTACGTCAATAACATTTCATTTAAGAAGCCCCAAATCAATTGAATCTGCAAATCTACATTTAATGTTTCAAAAGGAATGATATTATTGATTCTCTTCCATTGTAGAATGATATATGATTACGTACATTTACACTTTTCGCACATTTACCTATACAATGCAATTTGATAAATCATGGATTTATTTAGTTCCTTTTTGAATGGGAAATTTGCGAAATACTTAGACAGAATAATGCAGGAAAGGAAAAATAAATCTTACTTCTCGAATTCTTGCTAAGGAGGTACGAGTTGCCGAGAAGTGGTATAGCGAGGGGACCGTGGAACCGGTTGATTAATATGTAGACCCTCATGAAGCGAGCCAGATGATATGCTAGCACAGCGCTCATAACACACAGAGCCGCGGTCCCAAGCAGGCTGAGAATGGTCGGCATCTTCAGTCTGAAAGTCTTCTCGGAGGACGCTTCTGTTCTGTACAACTGACATTGATAAGTATGATTCACTGTATAATATCATGAAGGATATCTCGTAGTTAGTGAATAAAGGACAAGATGGTAAGAACAATAAAAAAAATGACATACACAATTGCATAATGTCATTACATTACAGATAAACTCGTCACATCGTTCTCGGCTAGCATATTTACACCAAGGATCTACTATGATATCGATCAGCCTTGGATCCCGCAGCCGCTTAGTCGCCCTAGACAGACAAATAAACGTGGCGTTCCCCTCGGTGGAAACGGTTTTATGTATTCCAACGATATACTCAGACTAAAAAGATAACAAAATGACACTATTTTCAGATGAAGGACACTGCTGGTTCTGTTGCGTCAGATGAAGGACACTTTTTGTTCAATTGCGTCAAATGAAGGACGCTGCTGGTTCCGTTGCATCAAATGAAGGACACTGGTTGTTCTGTTGCACAATTTAACTGAGTTCAACGGAGTGGTTATACGACAACAATGAACAGTCAAGCAACTTGCACGAAATCATCATTAATACTGTGTCGCCCTTGGTAGGCACGTACGAGTATGTACATATATTATCATAGTCACGTGTGAAAGACGTCACTCCGAACACAGAACACACCCACAAGGACAATGACAATGACAATGACTATTTGAAAATTTCATTGTCATTGTTATTGTCATTGAGGGGTGTAAACTCTAAACAAGGATGTTTAAGCACATGGATAAACATCGCTTTTAAAGGGCAGGTTTACCCATTAAACATGTCAATTCTATTTAAAACTTCATTCAAAATATTTAAAAATGGCTCTGAAATGACAGATTTTGGTTGAGAAAGTACTAGACTAGAAAACTTACGGGAGTCGCCATTTTCCGCGCTGCCATTCAAAACTGTTACGTCACATACGAACAAAATGAACCTCTACGCCCATTCGTTCCATTCTGTACTCTCTCGTGCCGTAATATTATTAAACTTATAAATATAAAGTCCAAATTTCTACACTGCTATGACAAAAAAATAAAAGCATGTCTAATAAAATATCTTTATCATTCGTTAAAAACATTCCATATACTTGTTTAGCTTCAAAATATCGAATCATCTTTCCTTTGTAACGACAATCCAACAGCCAAAAAATCGGAAGAATAGACCACTTTCGTTATGTATGAAGATTTTATTCACGTCGTTTATACAATACGTTACTAATGGTAATCCCAAAGCTTGTTCG
This sequence comes from Arbacia lixula, assembly GCA_963669155.1. Classification (NCBI taxonomy): domain Eukaryota; kingdom Metazoa; phylum Echinodermata; class Echinoidea; order Arbacioida; family Arbaciidae; genus Arbacia; species Arbacia lixula. The sequence goes on from OZ022593.1 coordinate 116,747, forward strand.
AGGTTTGGCCGAGTAGCAACAACTCATAGATTCAGAGTGCGTTCCATCCATTGAAACTGAATCACGAAAGACAGGTGGATGTGATAACGCGTCACCAGACAGTTAGGGGGAAAGTTGTGAATCAAATAATGGCTTATTCTTCAGCTGATTCTCTGAGCGCTTGACTTATCATTCAGACCATACTTCTGCTCTATATCTCCATACCTTACCACGATCTAATTCTGCCGAATTATATTTCTGAGCACACTCAAAAGAGATTTACCTTTGCAAATTCCGTAGATATTCGCAAATATAAATCTCTTTTGAGTGTGCTCAGAAATATAATTCGGCCGAATTAGATCGTGGTAAGGTACGGAGATATAGAGCAGAAGTATAGTTTGATCGATAAGTATAGCGCACTGAAAATCAGCTCGAGAATTATTCTGATTTGTTGTTGGATTGTCGTTAAAAAGGAAGGATAATTCGATATTTTGAAGCTAAAATATATATGTAATGTTTTTAAAGAATGATATTTTTTATTAAATATGGTTTTATTTCTAGTAATAGCAGTCTAGCGATTATAGAAATTTGGAATTTATATTTATACCTTTATTAATATTACGGCACGAGAGAGAACAGATTGCAGCCAATGGGTGTACAGGTTTAAATTGTTCGTATGTGACGTCACGATTTTGAATGGCAGCGCGGAAAATGGCCACTCCCGTAAGTTTTCTTGGCGTACGCTTTGGCGACTGAAACCAGAAAGTAAGACCGGTTTCGTCAGGTACTTTTTCAACCAAAATCTGTCATTTTAGAGCCAATTTTGATTATTATAAATTATGTTTTAAATCAAATTGATATGGTCAATGAGTAATCTTGCCCTTTAACAAAGTTTGATGCCGCCACTTAATATTCATGATTAGCAGCTGCTCTCAACAATATGATGCACACGCGATTGCGTCACGTTCACCTGGATTTTATGGTTACAGTTCGATATACCGAAGCTTCGTTTATTCCGGAGGCTCGTTACTCCGAAGGTTCATGATTCCGAAACACGTAAATTGCCTATACCTCTATGCTCGTTAGTCCAAACACGAAAAAGGGTTCGTTAATCCGAGCATTTGTCACGTAACGATCGAAATAACGAACCTTCGGAATAACGAGTGCTTCCCGATTTTATAATAGTTCATACGCATTCCTATGCATGCATACATTTCAGCGTTCGCTGCTGAACTTTACATTTGCAAATTCCGTTCACAAAACACAAAACTTCAATCTTAAAAAACATATAAGTTATATAATAGTGTACATTGTATTAATCTAAACATTTTGCTTTTGCCATAAATGAAGTGTATTGGGGTGTTCATGAACGTGATGTTCATGAATCGAATGTGTAAAGACTCTGTCGTCATAAAGGTACCCCCCCCCTCCACACACACACACACACACACACACACACCACACCACACACACACACACACACAAACCTCTAACTTTCAATCATATCCTTAATCGTGTCTAAATGGCGTTTGCTTTATATAAAGAATGCTGTCATGGTGAAACATATTATTTTGACAACAAGTCCTCCCAAACAATTATGTCGTCATGGTGATAAATATCATCTTGCCAAGTGAACTCCTTGAAAATACGTGTTGTCATGGCGAGATTTATTATGTCTTCTTATGAAGACATGTCTTTTTGGAGAAATATAATATCTTGATTTACCCCAAAAAATATCGTCATTGCGTTTTTTATCACCTTACCAAGTCGACTTGTATATCGGCTATATTATTTTCATTTACATGTATATGGAAATTGATATGTATATCAAATGTTTGCAAGAGAATACGTCGCCATGGCTACATATAATCTTGGGGAAGTGCACTTGTCACGATAATATATCTCACCATGACGACATACATTTTGGGTCTTGGTAAGATGATACATTTCGCCATAACGACAAGTGTTTTTTTAAGTCGATCCCAACACCAATCATTGTCAATAACTCGACTTCTCTGATATTAGACACCGGCTGAATTGATTGCCTGTACCATAACGAGTCATTACAGAACTCAAACTTTGAACTCCATGAAACACGTTTTGTTAGGATTTGCTTGTTTAGCATATTTACAGAAAATCATATGGTACAGATCGTTTTGTTGACATTAGGAGGTAAACGTTCTCATGAGCAAACATATCAAAGTCTATGCATGTCACGAGGGCCTATAAACACAAGAGTTTATCGCATTTTCTCCTGTTCTCTCTCACTTCCACCTTTTCCACCCCTCATTTCCGTTAAACTTTGTTATCTCACAGGATCAAACATTCTTAGATTTTCCCAATTAGTCTATCTGAGTATTTATATTCTGCTTAATCAATTAAACCTATTATCAGTGTTTTTTTCCACTTCAGTTTAGATATAAGCAAACAAGGCATTAGCAATATTGTGTCTCGCCCACTTGCGAAAATAACCAGAAATATCGCGATCTCCGTTGCTACGCAAAAGAATTGTATCCCTCACACAATTCTGTGCACAAGTTAGGAAGCCTTCACCAAGAGTCTTGCAAGTAAACTTTAATGTATGACCTCAAATGACCTTTGACCTTATCATGTGACCTCTTACAGCACAATAACATGCAGGTGCCCCCAGTGCATCCATCATCCAAGTTTGATTGCCATTGTAGCAACATGTGATGAGTTATGTGTGATAAGAGAGTCTTGCAAGTAAACTTTAACGTATGACCTCAAATGACCTTTGACCTTATCCTGTGACCTCCAACGGTACCATAACATGAAGGTACCCCCAGTGCATCTATGACCCAAGTTAGGTTGTAATCCAAGCAACCTATGTGAAGTTATTTGTCAAAAGAGAGTCTTGCAGGTAAACTTTAACGTATGACCTCAATGACCTTTGACCTTATCCTGTGACCTCCAACAGCACCATAACATGAAGGTACCCCCAGTGCATCTATGACCCAAGTTGGGTTGTAATCCAAGCAACCTATGTGAAGTTATTTGTCAAAAGAGAGTCTTGCAGGTAAACTTTAACGTATGACCTCAAATGACCTTTGACCTAATCTTGTGACCTCCAACGGCACCATAACATGAAGGTACCCCCAGTGCATCTATGACCCAAGTTAGGTTGTAATCCAAGCAACCCATGTGAAGTTATTTGTCAAAAGAGAGTCTTGCAGGTAAACTTTAACGTATGACCTCAAATGACCTTTGACCTTATCTTGTGACCTCCAACGGCACCATAACATGAAGGTACCCCCAGTGCATCTATGACCCAAGTTAGGTTGTAATCCAAGCAACCTATGTGAAGTTATTTGTCAAAAGAGAGTCTTGCAGGTAAACTTTAACGTGTGACCTCAATGACCTTTGACCTTATCCTGTGACCTCCAACAGCACCATAACATGAAGGTACCCCCAGTGCATCTATGACCCAAGTTGGGTTGTAATCCAAGCAACCTATGTGAAGTTATTTGTCAAAAGAGAGTCTTGCAGGTAAACTTTAACGTATGACCTCAAATGACCTTTGACCTAATCTTGTGACCTCCAACGGCACCATAACATGAAGGTACCCCCAGTGCATCTATGACCCAAGTTAGGTTGTAATCCAAGCAACCCATGTGAAGTTATTTGTCAAAAGAGAGTCTTGCAGGTAAACTTTAACGTATGACCTCAAATGACCTTTGACCTTATCCTGTGACCTCCAACGGTACCATAACATGAAGGTACCCCCAGTGCATCTATGACCCAAGTTAGGTTGTAATCCAAGCAACCTATGTGAAGTTATTTGTCAAAAGAGAGTCTTGCAGGTAAACTTTAACATTTGTGACGGACGACGGACGACGGACGACGGACGACGGACGACGGACGACGGACGGACGACGGACGGACGACGGACGGACGACGGACGGACGCCATTTGGATCCCTTAGTCTCGCCTTCACCTCCGGTGGGCGAGACAAAAAATAAACAGCAATTTATAAGCTACTGATTGGTGAAAGGCTGAAAAAATTGAGCGTATACTAGAGAAAGCTTAGGCCTATACATAATAATAATAATAATGATATTATAACAGCACATACAATATGAGATAGCACTTCGCACGTGATATCACAAAATATTAAAAGATCGTAACTTTCTTATCCTTCGACAGGTTTTCGTCAAACCTTCACTACAACGTTTCTTTCATATCTCTGCTTTTATTAAAACCAACTTAACTCCAGGGTGGACTATAGCTTTAAAGGGAATATGCTGTACTGGGAAGAAAAGTATTCAAAATCCAGACATTTTTAGCATTAATCACTAATTACACCAAATGTGGATCATCTGAGGACAAATAACTTTCAGCAAGTGTTTTTTTTAAATGGACAATACATGAATTTAAGACCGTTGAAAAGAAGATTGCTCACGATCACCCTTTTGAAGGCTCTTTGTCTTTCCAGTACAATATATTCCCTTTAAGTGAGCTATCTACTACATTAACTCGTACACTTATGCCCCTTTTGTTGTCTCCAGCCTGTTCTATTGGATTAAGACGTGGCTCGATAATAATAGACGATTGATATTGATATTGTAATTTATTGTCCCTGGCTTACAAAGGTTATACATTTATACACATGAGAAATGTGACATCAAACAAGTTACATATAAACAGAAAGACAAAACTAGAAATCAATTGTTGAATTATTAGGCACTATTTGACTAATAGCATTTCCAAGATTTTGGTAAAAACAATATATTTTCCATTCGAGTAGGACAAATTCTAAAGGATATATGATGTTAATAATTAGTTTAGTTCCTTGTTTTACAATTACTGGACTTGCAGAGGGTGCAAAACACCTGTGCAAGGCTTATATTTGGTTGTACGAAATCACACCCATTCTAAGAAACCTACATTGGTTATCAATACGGCAGAGAATAACATTCAAAGTCTTACTGATTGTATACAAAACAATGCTTGGTCAAGCTCCTGGCTACATCACAGAACTATTGACGTATAAATCCAATAATCATGGTCGCAATTTGCGCAGCTCAACGGATCCTCTGCTTTTACATATTCCATTAATCAAAACAAAAGTAACGCGAGGTGATCGAGCATTTGGTTGTGTATCCCCCAAGCTCTGGGATAACTTACCCATGGAAGTTAGGAAACCACCTTCCGTAAACAACTTTAAATCAAAGCTCAAAACACATTAGATGCTATTCAATTAATAACAAGCATTTTAGGAGTCGTAAAAAGCCCATCAGAATATATAATTTATGGTATAGTTTCGGCGCGTATCCGGATATCTACCCCCTGGACAGCTACCCCCCGGACAACTACCCCCTAGGACAATTACCCCCCCCCCCCCCCAGGACAATTACCCCCAGGATAATTACCCCCTAGGACAACTATCCCCAGGATAACTACCCCCAGACAATTACCTCTAGAGCAATTAATCCTCTTCCACACCTGCCCCACCCCCCCCCCCCTAACCCTAGCCCCTCCCTAAACTGGAAGATTGTTAGAACTTGAGATGATCGCTACGGAGTGAAGAATCGGTGGATCTGGATTGTATGTGTGTCGGGTGGGTGGGTGGAGTTGGGGAAGTTGTCTTAGGAGGTAATTGTCCTGGGGGGTAATTGACCTGGGAGTAGTTGTCCTAGGGGGTAATTGTCCTGGGGGTAGTTGTCTTGGGGGTAGTTGTCCAGGGGGTAGTTGTCCTAGAATCGTTTCTGCGCTCTATAAATTTATACATTATTATTATTATTATTATTATTATTATTATTATTATTATTATTATTATTATTATTATTATTATTATTATTATCATTGATATTAATATCATTATTATTATTATTATCATTATTATTATTATTATTATCATAACATTTCGGAGACGGACCATCGTGCCTGGGCGTTAAAAAGGTGAATCGAGTTGGGGACGAAAGATTGCCTAAAACGGGTGGTCCTAGTACAGGGGACACATACACGTATTCTTGATCTGTTGAACCTGAAATTATCGTTGAGTGGGTGGGTGGGGTCAGACATAATGAGTTTTACTTTGCTAGCGACTCTTTCTAGATACGTGATTCCAAGTGAGGGCAAGTCAACACCAATTATCCGTTCGGCAACCTTTCTTGGTTGTTCGAGCCTCTTTAGATCAGCCTTTGTAGCATTTGCCAAGTAACACACTAAGCTGTAAAATAAAACACTTTGAATTATTGACTTATAGAACAGTACGATGAATTGATGAATTTCCTCATTGTTCAGACAATGAAAAGCCTCTTATTTTATTTCATTTTGACTTTGTTACACATTCCTTGTCCATTCCATCGATAGGCGTTCCAGGTATTTGTATTATTTCACTTGTTCTACATCTACTTCATGAACAGATACTGCCTCATGTTCGGTGAAATTACGGCGAAAATCTGTAATCAACTTTTTTGTTTTGGTTACATTTAATACCACAAAGTGGTCGTCGCACCACTGCACGAAATTTGCTATCCTCGTGACATATGAATCAACACTATCGAAAATATCCCCGGTAATTACGGTATCGTAAGCATATTTAACGATGCTACACTCACTGCTAGCACACCGACAGTCACTAGTATACAAGTAGATGATTCGCATTGATTCATTCTGCACTTCATATTGCGTTTCTAAGCATTTTGGTGTTATTATCCTTGCAGCTATTGATAGAGCGATCATCACTGCAGTATTATTGGGGCTAGGACAATAGCACGATTAAATAATTATTCAAAAGTTACAGTATAACAAATTTAGCACAAAACGGACATGTGACAATACATGTATTACTAATAAAGGGGAAACATGACTATATTACAAATATATGAAAAAGTGGATTTTCAGCATAGTTTTGAAAGCGTGTAAGAATGGAACAGCTCGTATGGCTATGGGTTTTGGTGAAAGCCTGTTCGACAGCTATTGGAACATGTAAACTGTCGCCTTTTTGGTTTAATCATCGTCCTCGGCGCAAAATGAACAGGAAGTTACGCAAACCAGACAAAGTCTTGAAACACACATGCCTGAACACTCGTAGTCATCTTCGGACAGCCCGTCGGTCCAATCGCTTGACCGCTTCCTCTCTCCTTTCTCTTTCTGTATGTCTTGCAGTGAGACGTCGTTCGCGGAGGTGGCTCGTTGTAGATTATGGTGATCCACCTTGTGGTGGTAATGGGCCTGCTGTAAGTGCGCGTCAGCGTTGCAGGTTGGTTGCGGTTGAGGCGGCGAACCGCCGCGGCGGTTCGCCCCGGCCTTTAGGCTGCCCATGCCGGGTTGGAAGCGGTTTCTGGTGGGTACATCCATTGCGATTGTTGGGCGTAGAGGGTGCTCGATGAGTCGGCTGTTGGGTGTTCATCTTTACGATACTTTTGTGGCGTGCGAAGAAATGCTCGAGGCCAAGCGAGAACGGAAATGATACTGGCGGCAATTTATCAATACGATAATATGTATCATACCAAGGATGTTTAAGCACATGGATATCCATCAGCCGTTTAATTAATGCATATTCATTGTACTCTCCTTCTAGTCACAAAAGAACCCTTCACAAAAATTTCCTCTTTGATCTCGATGTTCAATACCGCCGAAATATCCTCACCCCATATACTTGCGCAGTTGTGACATGTAATACCTACGATGCATCATAAAGATTCAATCGCGGACAAGTGTTACAATGTGGCAAAAAGGCTCTAAACGTGATATCAAGTTGCAGTATAAAAGTCTCAATTTCACAATGTTCCGCATCATACCTGCTGACAAAATTGCATGAAACGTTACTTTCAGATATGTTCCTTTCGGACAAGTAACATGAAAAACGCGGCCAATCGCGCCCAAGCTAGTATTTCCATCTCAAAAAGTATCAAATTTTGTATTCGCTCATCCTTTTTAACTACGTAAGAACCACTCAGTGACAAAATTTATAGTTCAGCAGCGAAAGCTGAAATGTATGCATGTACATGAATGTGTATGACCTATTATGAAATCCAGGTGAACGTGACGCAATCGCGCATGCATCATATTGTTGAGAGCAGCTGCTAGTCATGAATATGAAGTGGCGGCATCAAACCTTGTTCAAAGCGATGTATATCCATGTGCTTAAACATCCTTGATCATATTGACGGCAAGTCACGATATGTATCTTAACACGTTCGTCTGCTGCTCCAACAGTCTACAGAAGGAGCTTTAAGAAGGCGTCGATGACATTCGCAGTGGCATTCAAACGACAACCTGTAACAATATCAACGATAAAGTAATAAAGTCATTACCAGATATCCTGATTAGCGATATTGGGAACACGTAAAGATTAAATACAACACGGAGGCAATGAATAATCAATATGGAAATGCATTTGTTTAATTATTCCTAAACTAATACGGATAATTTCCCCATTTGTGAGGTTGTAAATAAAATGCTTACCACCGTAATCCTTCATCCGCCATTAATGTATTTTTGCACAAGCAACACACAGAAATCCCATAGAGCAGCAATTAATCTGGCTTACAAAGGATTAATACCCAAAGACAAAGACACTTTTCTCTTGGTTTCATATCGTTCTTTGTAAAGGACAATGTCGTACGTGTATTGGGCACAATTATTACAATCGCACCGCAACCAAACCATACACGCACTTCTCACTTACCCTATGAAAGATGTAGCAAACATCAATTCAATTAATTTTGATTTTACCTCCCAAACGTTGTGTTGTATTCATCGAGGTCATTTTACATAAAATACATTTAAACATGGTCGTTATGGAAGAAAAAAGAAAAGCGAAGAGGACAATGAAGACTTCAACCGGTTAACCCCCCCCCCCCCCCCCGACGATTAATATGGAGATGCTGTAACGATGACTTGACGTCAGTGCTATTTTCAGCTATGACCGCTGTTCGTGCACGTTTCCTTGCGTTTGAAATTACAATAAACAAACATCCACCGCCTCTATCGTTGTACACAATACACGTCGTCTCGAGAGGCTCGAGGGGGCTATATGGACATATGGTCATGGTAAATGTGTAATTTTATGATTTGAAAAAAGAAGAAATTCATAAATGAGTATTGATCAAAGACGGGGTAGTCTTTCGCAGGTCGAAAAATAACATTTTGTTTTTAAAAAGTAAGGAAAATGTAAAAAAAAAAAAAAAAAAAAAAAAAAAGATGAAAAAAATGGATAACAATTTCCCTCACAATATTAAAATTGATTTCGAGTAGGCCTAGAGACCGGAGACAACAATATGCAATAGCGCAAATTACGGCTTTCGGACCACACAGTGATGCGTTGGGGCAAGCGGCGCACATTGAGCGAACGTTGGGCCAGAGAGTGGGCGTAGGGCGTGGTCTGTGTTACCAGACAAAGTTGTTAACAGACTCAGGTGTGTTCATGCAATCCACAGCCTAGTAAATAGACTATGCATATATATATATATATATATATATATATATATATATATATATATATATATATATATATATATATATATATATATAAGAGTGCGAGAGTTCTCAACTTTAACATGATAAGCGTTTGCTCCAGAGTATATAAATGAAGAAAGAGAGTCTAGGAGCTGGGACGTAGCTGGACCTTCCAAGTTTATTTAAGAGCTTTCGGCTGTTAGGCCTTCTTTAGTCAAGTTCTGAAGTATAAACATTTAACAAATACACTGTATAAGCAAACATATATGGCAATATCAATCAAATCAAATCAAATCAAACATCAAAAACATAGCAAAAATTAGGTGTGAAAAATGCTTTAGAATAAATGGTTTAAAGTATTATACCTTGCCTTTCGGCGGTTGTCTGTGCTGTGGGTATGCTTGTTGTGATTTGTGTGTAGTGTGTTTGATGAGGGGTGTGCAGTGAAGTGTGCATGGGTTGTTGACCTGTGACACGGATGTTACTTTTAGTGTCATGACATGTGTCTGTGGAGAGCATGTTTTTATGTACGTATGTGTGGAAAATATATCACACTACAATGTATTTGTATACTGATGCTCTCCACAGACACAGGTCATGACACTAAAAGTAACATCCGTGTCACAGGTCAACAACCCACACTTCACTGCACCTAGCTACCTCATGGTTAACACTTATATTCCTCCTGAACTCCTAGTTAAAAACTAACTCCTGAACCTAAGTTATTCCTCTTTAACTCAAGGTTAAAACTTGACTCATTTCACGCCAACGTAAACCGCTGTGTTATCCACATCAACGGTATTATTTTAGAACAAAGAATAGACAGTCCAACTAACACTCTAGTCAGGTGTATCGTTAGCACAAACCAAGTAGTGAAGAGCGACGAGGCAGAGAATGACGTCATATTCCTACATCATAAATTCATGAGAAAGCAGCGCATAAGAAACCTGCCAAAAGTTCTTTCATCCGAGTAGTTCTTATTTTTTGGTCACTCATTGATGTAATTACAGGTAAATCAATTGACTGTTTACAACCATTAAAAAAAATTGAGTTGAATTCAAAGCATGCCACAAAAAAAGAACACCGTGAAAGTGTATATATATGTATAAATGAGAAAAGAGAGTCTAGGAGCTGGGGCGTAGCTGGACCTTCCAAGTTTAATTGAAAGCTTTCGGCTGTTAGGCCTTCTTCAGTCAAGTTCTGAAGTATAAACATTAACAAATACACTGTATAAGCAAACATATATGGCAATATCAATCAAATCAAATCAAATCCAGCATCAAAAACATAGCAAAAATTAGGTATGAAAAATGCTTTAGAATAAATGGTTTAAAGTGTTTTACCTTGCCTGGCGGCGGTTGTCTGTGCTGTGGGTATGCTTGTTATGATTTGTGTGTAGTGTGTTTGATGAGTGGTGTGCGGTGAAGTGTGGGTTGTTGACCTGTGACATGGATGTTACTTGTAGTGTCATGACATGTGTCTGTGGGGAGCATCAGTATACAAATACATTGTAGTGTGATATATGTATATATATATATATATATATATATATATATATATATATATATATATATAAATGTGAGAAATTATACATATACAACAGCTTTGGCAACTCTTTTATATATATATATATATATGTATGTATATATATATATATATGTATATACAAGTGATTATATAAAGTGAAATAAGCATCCATACTTTTTGATTTCATTTTCATTCGTCACATAGCAATGGTTATGCAGCTGAATATTGCTTCATGATGCTCACACATTTCATTGCATCGCTTAAATCTTCGTTCTTTGGCATGGTTGTATATGATCATGTTTATATACATATTTAATGAGTTTATGTGAATAGAATTAGACCACTAACGCAAATATCTTGATGAACATCAAGATTTCAGTCTTATAATGATAGTTAGTTCTACCAATTTGATTTTCATTCGTCACATAGCAATGGTTATGAAGCTGAATATTGCTTCATGATGCTCACACATTTCATTGCATCGCTTGAATCTTCGTTCTTTGGCATGGTCGTATGTGATCATGTTTATATACATATTTAATGAGTTTATGTGAATAGAATTAGACCACTAACGCAAATATCTTGATGAACATCAAGATTTCAGTCTTATAATGATAGTTAGTTCTACCAATTTGATTTTCATTCGTCACATAGCAATGGTTATGCAGCTGAATATTGCTTCATGATGCTCACACATTTCATTGCATCGCTTGAATCTTCGTTCTTTGGCATAGTTGCATATGATCATGTTTCTATACATATTCAATGAATTTATGTGAATAGAATTAGACCACTAACGCAAATATCTTGATGACCATCAAGATTCCAGTCTAGAATGATAGTTAGTTCTACCAAGGAATTTTAAAGTTCTATACACTTTTTTACGGAATATGTCAGTTGCATTATTTGCACCTCAAGTTAGAGTGGTGACTGAGAATGTGACGTAACAGTCTGTTGACATGCAGTGTATTTGCTGATGATGTAATGTAATAAAAGCAAAACACTTCGAATCATTTCATCGTGCCGGTTCCTACATTTTGGCCTTTTCATTTTGTAATGAATTTTTTCATTTCATTTTGTAATGAGAGTCTTTCAATGGATGGCCTTTAAAGATAGACGCTTACAGCGCCCCCCGGTAATAGAGTACCGAAGTGTGACGTCATTTGAAATTATTTGCCAAGACAACTAGGTCTAAACTGTACGCTGGTAGAGCAAGCAACGATGATCACAGCGGGGACTCTCATTTGAAGTTCACGGCACTAGCCCGCTAAACAATATCGGACCGGTAAACCTCTCACTGGAGTGATTTTTCTGAGAACCAGTTGTCTTGACAACACGCTCATATGACGACACCATTTCGGTACTCAGTATGTAGTCATGAGCTGTCATGACCCCAACCGTAGACGACACGATCCGTATGGCGCTGCAGCCGGTTGCATCGCAGGACACGGTCATGGAATTTGTACAAGTACGTGACGTCACATTTCCAGTCTTAAAGCCGCCACAGACGACCCGATCCGATCAGTCGTACGACTCTACGATTGGCTGAGAAGCAGGACCCCGTCATTGGTTGAACAAGAAGGTGACGTTACGTTTCAAGTTGAAGGCCCTTGCAACTGCAGAATCGTGGCAAACTTGTGTCGTATGTGATGGACTCTAGGACCCGATGGTTGCATAATCGTGGCAATATCATGTCGTCTGTGGTGGTCTTAAAGTGTTTTGCAGAGTGATGACGTTCCACCGTGACGTTACATTCTCCTTTAATCGTTCAGCAGACAGCAGAGGCAGATGGCACATAGCGCCATCATGCAGCAGGCGTCTTCCTCCTCCTGTCTCTGCGCGGCGCTTTGGTCGTGCACGTAGACGACATTCGTCTGCTGCTGTGGGTGCTGCTGATACACGGTCTGGTGATAGTGGATCTGCTGCTGCGGCGGAGGAACAGCGGCGTTGTAAGGCGGTTGAGGTGGCGGCTGACCCTGTGGGTACGGCGCGGCTGGTGACGGGTAAGGTGCGGTCGCTGGCGGGTAGGGTGCGGTACCTGGCGTGTAAGCCCCCTGTGGTTGAGCGTAGGGGGCGTGCTCTGGGTAAGGTGGTGGCGGCTGGTTGCTCATGTTTCTGGCAATTCTAGAACACAAAGGCGGTCCACTTCTTTTCGGACAGTGCCTGCCAACTATGCAGTATATACCTCAGCGAAAGCACGATCCCAACAGACGAAAGGTAACCTGACGTGGTGGCCTGTAACAAACTGAGATAAAGGAAATAACAATCGCATTATTATCATCAATAAAGGAGGAATTGCGAAGGGAGAACTTCAGTCGAAAACGAAGTTGCTGTCAAATGGAAGCAGACAAATCTAATAATAATGTTATGAATGGGTTAATGATACAAACATTGACACCTTTGACACCCCCTCCCCCCCCCCCCCCCCCGAATGGCGTGACGTATTAGAAAGAGGGTGGGCGGGGTGGGGAGGTGTGTGTGTGGAGGGGGGGGGGAGGTGGGGGAAGGTAGTGTATATAAAAACGTAGCCCTACAGTCTCCTTCATTGTGGGTTATCAGGAGCAATTACCCCTTCCCTTACCAGCTTTACCTTACAGCAAATATATACTGTCAAATCATTGAAAGGGCGTAATTGGCTTCATGCATTAAACACCACAGTGTTTCACCAAAAGCGTTTTCCACCTTCACACACATATTGTTAGATTATTGCTACAAAATGATCACACCTTCCACGTGGAAGATATACAATCGCTTATAACATTTACAATCCATCACTTCTGCATTCACAGTTACTATAAGCTAGCCCCATTCACCTCACACTGTACTTTCCTGTAATACTTCCAGCATGTACCCAAAGCCACCGACACGACACGACACGACACGACACGATTTTGCCATGATTCTACATTCGTAAGGTTCTATGTCTTTGAATGTGATGTTGTTTACTTTTTCAAAACCCATGACCCCCTACAACCGGGTCCTGTACGTGATTCAACCAGTCGCAGATTTGTGAGGTTGATCGGATCATGATCGGATCGGGTCGTCTGCCTTTATGACAGATAGGCTTTCGACCGTCGGTTTGTAGGAGGGAAAGCGAGGTGAGGAAAGAAGGGGGAGGGGGAGGGGGTGGGCGTCGATGGGAGGAGGGGGAGGGGTGGGCGTCGATAGGATTGCGCTGACGTAATGATGATACATGTACATGCACGGAGAAGCCTATATATAGTCAAGTTACACCGTACAGATACATGCACGGAGCTTGTTGATGTAAAGCCTTATGTACTGTCCGCCGGCAATATGTAAATATACACTCCCTCGAGATAAGAGGCCTATAGAAATTACGCTGTCTCGCCATGTAATTGGAACCCCCAATTACTCGCTGACCCATGCACTCCCAGTTCCATACGCAATGATCTGTGTTGTGGTCATGCACTCATTCCATTTATTTTATTCATAAATAGTCTATTTTTCTTAAGCAGGGTAGCCCCATCAAGTACAGTCGTAATGCGTGGTAGCCCTGTGTACAGAACACACTCATTATAACATGAAGATAATTAACATAAAATACTAGTAATGCTTATAATAAGGCGTCAATGAAGCGCAAAGATAAACTTTTAGGGAATGAAAGGGTTAAGTGCCAAACAGAGGACAAAATACGAATGTTCCTCTAAAATGCTTATGAAAGCACAAACTCAATTGCGATAATGTTTTAAGACATACTGTCATGCATCTATAAGAAAAGTCTAGAACCCAACTTTTCATGATTTTTATGTTGAGACGCATGCATGTACAATCATACGAGAAATATTATCCGTAGCTTCAGACTCATCTCTTCATCATGTCCACACGTTGTCAATGGTAAACTATTAATAAAATATCGCCAATGAGTTTTGATCGCAATGTTTTTAATCAAGCCATGGGCAAGATCGATCTATTTCGCGAGAGATGTGCCAAAACAATATGATGCATAATACATGCTGATGTCATCGAAAATGATTTTCTTACCTGTACAAAAGATATGTTGAAATCCCTTGGTATTAGCTGGCAGGAAGAACGCTACACGAAATTTACTCTTGCAATAGATTCTGTACGTAGAAGACTGAACAATGTGCGATACACACGCGCTGGTACGATGATGCAATTTACTGTGCGAATTCGAATCCACGCATCGCCAATGGAGCTGCAATTATATGAGACGTCCATCGGTATAACTGTATAACTGCATTGTCTCTATCTAATATTAATCAGGAGATCAAAGTTCTGTTTGCACGGTCGCTGTTGCGATGATGTAGGTTTACATATCTGTGAGAGCACGGTGTAGCCAAATATACACATTACTCAATAGAAACAAGCGCATTTTACAGATGATTAACCAATCGCGACACTTAGACCAGGAATGTAATCGCTAATTAGAACATGGAATGATAAGTATGATTGTGTCATCACGTGAAAACACCGCATGAATAATTTTAAAATACTGGTGCCATATTCATGACACCTTACTGTAGCTCCGTTGGTAACTTAAAATGCGTAGTACAATTTAGTAACCTACTAGGCCGAGTGAGGGAGGATTCATGAATACGACCCCAGTTGTACGTCGTTAGTTGGTGTGTATTACGGGGTACTGATGAATTTTAGATCAAATCAAATCGATCAATGAAAAAGCTTATTCAATCGCGAATGTTGCACTCTATTTAGCACGTGTTTTTTTTAATTTTCTAATGAAAATATTTACACGAATACTGTCACTATCGAAGTGGGTAATTACATCACTGTGAATTTTGCAATTGATGTGGTAAGCCTGTTCAGCAAGCTGGTACTAGGACTAGTCTAGGACTGGTTCATTGTCATGAGAATGATCCTATAACACCTGCAGAATGGACTTCCGTCTCGTGTGACTTACAGCGGTCATAGTCATTATCACCAAGATCGTGAATTACGAACCATTTCCTCTTCTTCATATCTTTAGCTTAAAGGGCATATACTGTACTGGGAAGGCAAAAAAAGCCTTCAAAATGTAATTGTTAGCAGTCTTCTTGCCAATGGTCTTAAATTCATGTATTGTCTATTTTAGAAGCTTGCTGAAAGTTATTTGCCCTCAAATGGTGTACAATTGGAGTAATTAATGATTAATGATTAAATCCTCAAAATGTTCGGCCCGAACATTTTGAGGATTTAATCATTAGTCATTAATTACTCCATATGTGGATCATTTGAGGGCAAATAACTTTCAGCAAGCTTCAAAATGGTCAATACATTGGCAAGAAGATTGCTCACAATTACATTTTGAAGGCTTTTTGCCTTCCCAGTACAGTATATGCCCTTTAAAGACAGGGTGGCCCGTTTGCAAAAGCCAAGAAACTCGGCAGGAATCAGAAGTACACCCAAACGATAACATGTATAAAAAATTATAGTTTCACGAACATTTTCTGGAAAAGTAGAAAACTATCCTTGTTTACTTTTGAGGGCAGCGAGGATAGTCTACATTCATCATACATATCCGTAGAAGGTGATATGACCTCGAAATTCTGAATTGATAGCCCTGTAATTCTCCCAAATAGGTAAGAGATGAGCTACATTGTATGTCACGTCTACTGTCGATCAGATTAGCTTGATCAAGTGATCGGAGACTGGTCTGGCTCGTTCAGCTTCGCTCGGCTTCGCTCGTATTCGCTCAGCTTTTCTCAGCTTTTCTCGGTTATTCTCGGCTTTTCTCGGTTCCGCATGGCATCGCAGATTTGGCGATTCTCATGCATGGCATACACGAACAATGTGTGATGTGCAATGGGTTTCATTTCTCAGTCACTACTAATCTTATGAGCATGAATTCACAACTTAATGTTGTGGCTAGTTTATAATCAACATCACCGTTGTTGGTGTAACAGTGTTCGACACCACTATAATATATTATGCTATAATCGTTTTTGTCATTCAAATCAATCCAGGTACTGTATTGCACATCATGCTGATGGCACTAAAATGCTTCCAACTCAACGTCTACTTTTGATGAAACTTTCAACAACCTATTTCCTTCATTTTCATACAGTAATTTTCATCAACTTGTTAGTATGCGCATTGTTTTTAAGCCGAAAAAATGTCCGTGTACACTGAATAGAGATCCAAGGACTCGATAACTGAAAGGACTGTAACAGCTCTACCGCCATCTGCGTCAACAGAACGTTCTTCTGGCTGAATCATAGAAGTGAAGACGTCTTCAGTTTCTGTTGTCGGCACTTAAATCCTTTCGTGACTCCACCCTCAAATCAATCACACATTTTGTTTTCTTTTTTACATGGCAACACAGTCAATATGAATATTTTTAAGCCAGTATCAATATAGTATAATAATAATGCATGTACGGAGCTATTCATTCTATGGAATTGAAATCAACACACACGCACACACACACACACACACACACACACACACACCTCGCGCGTACGAGTTGAATTTTTTTAATCTTCCGCCCAGTCTCTAAAAAGTGATGAGCGCCGAGGGGGGGGGGGGGGGAATCCGCCCTCGTTTTACCTACAATTTCGTGCGTCATACATTATAAAGAAGGAGTACCGTCCGTCTACCAGACCGACCTCTGGGGAGACAAGCAAAAAAAAGGTAACGAAACGAAAAGGGGGGGGGGTGAACCCCCTGAAACCCCCCCCCCCCTTGCATACGCGCCTGATTCACGCACACACACACACACACACACACACACACACACACACACATATATAAACGCACTCTCTCTATCTCTCTCTCTTTCTCATTCTTTCCCTTCATCTCCCTCTGTCCCTTTTCCCCAGAACTCGTTTAATTTCTGGTTCCTTTTTTTTCTTTTTCTCTTCGATCGTGCGCTGTTTGTCTTTATGTTTGGTCACACGGCGGAGAGCCACCGGACCAGTAAGAACCAAATCAAGGGGGATCGTTAATACAAAGGAATAGTTTACGTGTTTAGCTCTTTGATCCAGTAACGCTCGCCGCCAAATAAGCAACACACATTTGTGGTGCATTTTGAAAAATGTATATTTTGTATGCGCAGAAGATTTCGGAACCCCTTCATCACCTGTGCGTGTACTAAAGTGCATGTTTTGTAGTAGCATATCTTAAAATAATACAACTATGTGAATTTTGAATAATATTGTTGTTTCGTTTTTGTGTTTAAAAAAACGTCAGAAATATGCCCTCATATCCATAACGCACATTGGTCAGTCATATGTTTGAGTGTTTCACCCTCCTCTGAAACAACCTCAATTTCGTATCCGGAGGTTTCCGAAAGAGTTAGGGACCACATTTGTTTTTTACGATTTAATCGAAATATCCTTTCGCTCATCCGACAACAAATTTACAGTTTTTGTATTAAGATCAGCTATGAACTCCCAGCGAAGGCTGAACGTTTGACACAGTTCTCACACCAGATTTTGTTTCGTTATTCACAGCAGGGCGTTGCCTAGTTAGCGTATTGTTTAAAATATCTGAAATGTCTTGAATCTCTATGAGGCGGCGGTCAAGTGTATTAGATCAAAAGAAGTCGTCCGAGCCCAGTCCACCCACGCTGAGACATCTGACAAGTCAATTGACTTATATATTTCTCATCGTAGATGGAGCTAGTGCAGTGTACCGTATACGTTGCTCTGAGAGAATAAAATCGTAAGTTGAAGAACGACATCTGTCCACGGCCCTGTTACATTAAGCTGCTCGAAATTTACGCACACCTTTACGAACAACTGGTGACCTGTCCATGTTGGAAGTAAGCAACCCCAACTTCTTCCTCTTTTGACATAGAGGGTGTAGATTTCGTACAATCCCAATCAAATTTGACAAAGTCAACATTTTGTATTAAGACCCCTGAAACAACGAGATTTTTAATTGACAGAAATCGTATTTCTAAAGATCAAAATCAAAATCATTGAGAATTTGATTTGGCACTTAGGAACAGGTCACCAGTCGTGCGTTGCGTAAGTGACGAGTAGCTATATGAAACAGATCACAAAGATGCATGTGTCGGGCGATATGTAGTCCTGTCTAGTCCAGTTCGTGTGTGAATGGCTTCCCCTCGTCACCTAGAAAACATCATAAGCTTGATAGCTCTTTTTGTAATATAGTAGTAATTACTCTATTCATTGAATGCATATATAAATCATCAAAATGGGTGTTTTTTTTAAGTTTAACATAATGAAACACAGTATAAAGTGCAATCAAATCAATTTACTACTGAATGAATATCATCGTGATGTAGTCCATTTATTAACCTTTTATGTGCCACGTTTGACAAGTGATACACACAATTCCCGTAGGGCAGCATTTTATCGAGCAAACAAAAGGTTAAAGTGATACCATATCATGGAAATACAACCATATATACGGTAACACAGGTACAATTACATTGCAAACTCTGGGCATTGTATCAATTTAATAACTCTTGAAACGGGTGCATTTTATTCACAGCTTTAACACACAAATACCATAGAGCACCATTTTATCTGACACACAAAATTTACTGGTCAAAATAACTTCACCAAAAGTTACGTTTCAATTCGTATATTTGTATCATGCCAATGTTTCTTATATCAATGTATAAACTACTAAATAACTATACCTTTGCCGGGCGAATTAGTGACATTGCAATCATTTATTCTGTAAGCCTCAGGCCACATGGGAGGGCCATTTTCTGACGACGGTAACGACTGAATACTTTCTTGAGAATATATTTGAACTTGACGTCCATTGCATTATTTTGTAACAATTACAATAATGCCTTTTCTCCTATAGCGCATAACACATGATAATAATAATAATAATAATAATAATAATAATAATAATGATAATAATAATTATAATAATAATAATAAGAATAATAATAATAATGATAATAATAATTATAATAATAATAATGATAATAATAATAATAATAATAATAACAATGATAATAATAATAATAATAATAATAACAATAATAGAAATAATCATGATCGTCCATTCTTATATAGTGCAATTTTACAAGTTAAGTCTCAATGCGCATAAAAGAGAAATAGAGAAAGAAGTAGAACCTTATTTAAGCAAAGATAAAGTGATTGAAATCTACAATTCACTAAGAAACAAAAATGTCTTCAATTTGGCGCAAAATTGATCCTCAGTTTTAGATTCTCGAATAAAGTCTGGAAGTTTATTCAACAGCATAGGTGCTGCAAACTTGAAAGACCTCTAACCGTATGTCTTGGTTTTAACGGAGTACTGCACTTAAAGATTTTTTTTAATTTTGAACGAAGAACCCGAGGTGATTTATACAAACTAATAAGTTCTTGAACATAGTCAGGAGAATTTCCATATAAACATCGATATGAAATGACTAAAATCTTAAACATAATTCGCTTATTTACGGGCAACCAATGTAAGCGAGCAGCAGAATTTTGTATGTGTTGTACCTTACTTAATAATATATTTGGAAGACCAAATAAGATACTATTACCATTATCAATGTGACTTAAGACAAAAGCATGGACAAGTTTCTCAGTAGTGTTTTTATCCAAATATTGTCTAATATTCCCTAGCTTATAGAGACCAAATGACGCCTTTTTACACATATTACGTACATGATTTACTTATGACAAATTCTCATCAAATAACACACCTAAGTTTTTAACGCACTTTGCGGGTTGTAGTGAGCTCTCATTAAACAAAACAGATGGTATTATGTGGCTAGATAGCATTTCCCTATGCACTTATTTTCTCTCTTTCAAGGAAAAGTTTCTTTTCAAGTGAACACGACCGGATATCAATTTTGCTTTCATACCTTTTGTTAAAAAATAAGAAATTAATTTGCGATTTCATTTTACTTGTTAGGCAATCTATATTTAGCCCAAGTATCTTAACGGAAAGTTTGCTCCACGCTCTATTGGACCCAATTCTTGAGCCTATATTTCAAACTGAAGCGGGTGAGTCGGAGAGCCCCCCCCCCCCCCTCCCCCCCTCCCCGCCCCCCAATTTAATTCCCTTTAATCACGTAAATGTCAGCAGTCGGGTACAGTCAGAGGCCGGCAGCGCTGCCTCACAGCGCGTCTAGGGACAGCGGAGTGGTGAGTGTGAGTCAGCGGGTTCCGGCCGGGCTAGGAATGCCTTGGAAAGGCCCCAAGTTTCCGGACTGTACGGCGCGCGTAGAAAAACGGGGGGAAAAGAGTAAATATGTGAATATTCTTCTTTTTTCTGAGTGTGTGTGTGTGTGTGTGTCTATTTGAGGGTTATTAATCGGACAAGGATGGAGGATGGAACTGATTCATTTTGGAATGCACCTGCACACCATTTAGTTGTCTGCTATAGGCCGACACGTGGGCCGATAAGCTACATAATGTAGAAACACAACTCATTGAACAAAAGGTCTCGATGTACAAGTAATTACTCGTATCAAGTTTTAATAAGAAAAATATACGCAGGTGGTCTTTTTATTGAGGGGGTCGCTCTAGACATGCTAGAGCAGGTTTCACGAAGGAGCTATTATTGTAATCAATGAATGATTTCACTGTATAATCAATGGAGGGTCGTTTTCATTAGTGCCTTTCTACCTACTTCACGTATTTGTTCACGTTCCGGAATTCATCTTCTACACATGGTTCAAAATGTAATAAACCTAGGTGTATCTAAATTAAAGGGCATATACTGTACTGGGAAGGCAAAAAAGCCTTCAAAATGTAATTATTAGCAATCTTCTTGCCAATGGTCTTAAATTCATGTATTGTCTATTTTAGAAGCTTGCTGAAAGTTATTTGCCCTGAAATGATCTACATTTGGAGTAATGAGTGATTAAATCACAAATCCTAAAAATGTTCGGGCCGAACATTTTGAGGATTTAATCATTAATCATTAATTACTCCATATGTGGATCATTTCAGGGCAAATAACTTTCAGCAAGCTTCTAAAATAGACAATACATGAATTTAAGACCATTGGCAAGAAGATTGCCAACAATTACATTTTAAAGGCTTTTTTGCCTTCCCAGTACAGTATATGCCCTTTAAGTGTTGCACTGTGTTATATATTACCAAATGAGGGCTAGGCTCGACTAGCACTTGTGCTCTTTTACGTTCCTTTCTTGCATTGTTCTGAAATAATTGTACACGTATTTTTACAAAAAGATGTTACTTGTCATTGTTGTACATAGTTTTTGTTTGGTTGTTAGGAAAACTATATACATGTACCATCATTTTCTACCCTCTCCCATTTTCCCTAACGTCTTTTATTCAAGACCTCGTCCTTACCAGGAAAATCTTTTTCGAGCTCCACTTCCCCTTTTGCACGTTCTCTCTCTCTCTCTCTCTCTCTCTCTCTCTCTCTCTCTCTTTCTCTCTCTCTCTCTCTCTCTCTCTCTCTCTCTCTCACTCTACCCCCTCCCCTTTCCCCTGCTCTCTCCACCTCCCTCTTCCCCTCTTTGTTGTCCACCAATCCATCTCTCTCTCTCCGAAATATGAATACTACTATTCAATACTTTGCTATATGATCTGGTGCACGTTATCATACACCTTTATCAAATTTTAATCTACAGGTGAAACATAAACAGTCGCTCTTACTTTAATGATAATCGAAGAAAAGAACAATATTTTAATCATAATGAACATTTTTAAACTGAAAAGGATGTCCGCTAGATTGTACTTTCTTTTGCCAAAATTGCTGCATCCGCCCTTGGGTGTCTGGGTGAATTATTAATCTCCTAACTTGACAGAAGCCACCGATATTTATTCTGACAACACAAACGACGATCCCGTGACTTCATGGCTCGAGTCACATTGTTCCCATCGCAGCCAACTGTTTAACTCTCTATTTATCACCCGCCCATTTGTGCATGCCTTATGCGCACAAACACTGTAGAGCGGTACTACATAGTGGGCACGGGATTTTAGACGCACAAAGTCACCCCGGAAAGCGTGATAATTGTAAAAAGTCACGTGTTTATTGTCAAATTAAATATTTTTGACACACGTCAGACACACTTATGATAACCGACGATGATCGAGGAATCATGTGAATCATATAATTAGTATGATATTTGATATTTTACAGTTACACATGTTAGGAGCTGTGACGCGATATCCAACTACTTCTCCTCCAAACTCTAATTTCTGTGCGCGTTGCATTTTTAGGCCTGCAACATTATTTCTATAGCTTTTATATGTTATTTTGATTTGTGTGTGTTTGTCATTCCGTTGAGTCATTCAGTCATTTGTTTGTTGTTTAAACTTGGGTGGTTACTGCGCCTCAAAGTTTCAATGAATGCTTTGTTTAGAGCTGAAGTGATGATTTGATTCCTCACGAAGGCAGGGCAGAGACAAACAGAAACGTGTCATGTTTTGTGTTGCTACCAGATACTTTTACGTCAGTACATGCCATTTGCAAGTTCTGGAAGCATTCAATAAAGTGAAATACGATATCTCGTCTGTAATCAAACCGAAAGATCTGACAAAGGATCCGCCGTAAAATTGTCTCAAGACATTCCCATTGCTTCTAAGACAGACCCGGTAACCATGGTAACAAGGTTTCCACGGTAAACGTCTCTCTCACACATAATGAATGTTGCTATAACAAAATTGTGTGTGAGAATCACTCGTCCTCCTAGGTCACATCCCTTCCTCATTATATTTCTCATCGCCAATACATTCTCTCTTCACATAATGTCCTTTCTTTTGATCAACAACCCTTCCAACGCTATCACTCATACCAGCTTTCAATTTCCATTTCTCGCCCCCGCCCCTCCCCCTCTGTATAGCTCTCTCTCTCTCTCTCATTCTCTCTCAACACATGTTCACTCTCTCTATCCCTGTCTCTCCCACACTTAGTCTATCTCTCTCTCCTTCTCTCTCTCTCTCTCTCTTTCCATCTCTTTCTCTCCCGCATATCACCATTTGTTTTTGTTATATTTCTTTCTATTTTCTGCTCTCTCACCTCTCTATCTATATCGCTCTAGTTCTTCTTTTTTATGAGCCCCAACTTTCCCCCTCCATCCCTCAGTTCCTAATTACCCATCCTCCTGCCCCCCCCCCCCCCACCCCACTTCCAGTTTACATAACCACTCACCATTTTGGCAAAGAACTCCGTGACTACAGATATGTTCCATTTGACAATCTCCAGATTTTCGTATCCACAACATCTGGATAAAACACAGGCACACATTATACCCGAATACCACCCCCCCCCCCCACACACACACACACATACACATACACACATACACACACACCCACACACACACACATACACACACATGCACACACACATACACACATACACATATACACACACACATACACACACACACATACACACACACACACACACACACATACACACACACACATACACAAACATAAGCACACCTGTATACCGGCACATACACATACGTATTATGTACGGAAAAAAAATAACATCCGCTATCCCCCCCCCCCCTTAACTCACCTCTAAATAGCCCCTTTATAATGTTGAAACAAAATGATGAACGCCATTCTGTTATTCAGAAATCAGTAAAATCTTTCATTTTTGAAATTTATTTTATTTTATTATTTCAATGTGTATTTTTGTTCACATATTTTGTTTGTTCAATTGGATGATAAAAGTTCAACGTTCAAGAAGTTTAAGTTCATCTACAACTTTATTTCAATCCGCAGTTCAACTGCTCAACTCCTAGCAAGGAGCATTGTCAAACTTTATTTCTGAAATGATTTTTGCCGGGGAATAAGTGATGGAATTCTGCCAGGATCATTGTTTCCAAGGTTTGTGGTGCTACTCTTATTGTTTGGGGGAGGCGGGAAGGGGCAGGCGGGAAGGGGGAGGTTGGAGGGGGAGGGGGATACACACAAATTTTCTTTCACTGTCACCTTTTCACATGAAATAAAACCACGTCCCTGCAGAGGAACATTTTGTCTGGCACGCAAGGTGCTCAACCCCTCGGTAGCAGGCAGCCAGGAAATGGCCACTGGCTTATTACACATTTAATACACATATAACGCTAAGACGGATAACATGGGTGAGGTGAAAGAGAGGTCACATATACGTGTGGAGCACAAAGACGAGAAGTAGGTCCCTTTTCTTTCCTTAGGTGATTTCCCTTCCAAAACCAGCTGATGGTGAACTGATGTAAGATGAAAAAAGAAGAAGAAGAAGAAGAAGAAGAAGAAGAAGAAGAAGAAGAAGAAGAAGAAGAAGAAGAAGAAGAAGAAAAAAAAAAAAAAAAAAGAAGAAGGAGAAGAAGTAGCATTGGAAAGAAGAGATCAAGAAGGAAAAATAAGAGGAGATGAAGTCGAAAAGACAAACATGGATAATAGGAATGACATTGTGGGTCTTTTTACATTTGGCTCGGTTATCATTCAATTCAAATGTTGCTTGATAGGGTAGGCAGCCAACATGACGCATTAACAAAATTATAATTTACAAACGACACTGTACAACTCAATGTTTTATTTGACATCACAATTCTTCAAAAATACAATAGATTATTTTCAGTTCAAATAAACGTTTTACGTACTATTACGTTATTATTAAGTATATGACGTGTGTGCATGCATTTCAAACAATGCTGTATACATGGTTACTCTTTAGTTTGTCTTAGCTTTGTCCAACTATCGCCAAGTAATATATGTGAATAATTCATTCCAACTGTACGAGGATGGTATGCACGTTTTCATTGATGTTAAAACATCATTTATAAATGATTTTCGTGAGTGTCATGGGGTGAAAACTGAAAAGGTGCTGAAGAAATAACTGCCTGCGTTTCCTTATTCACCCTATAAGTTATGTAAGTGGGTCAGTCAAAAAAGGAAATAGAAACACGTAAAGCTAGTGAAAGTTTTAAAATACAAAGACCAGTTCATATAAAACGTTAAATCTTTGTTATCGTCACCGGAGTGCGTGCTCACTACACCATCGATTTGCTTGATTTTCCTATTACATAGTTTTTATGCTTGTAAACCCACGTCGGACGCTGGCTCTTTGTTTGAAAGATGTATCTCGTTCCCTGCGTCTACTGTTTTCTTTTTTACATTCCTGTTCAAGATCATAATCTGAATTCTTCTGACAAACAGGTAGACATCAATCGTCGACCCTCAATCTCGCGGTAGACCATCAAACCACATTTATTCGAATAGCATTGTTTGTCAAAAATAAAAAAACCTAAGCATTAATTCACTAATTTGCGCACAAAGAACGATTAACCCGATGAACTCCCTTCCAGGCAGATATGTGATGAAAGTTATCAAAATTATTTTCTTTTTAGAAAGCCAATGAGCTTCAAGTTAAATGCATGTTTTGATGTTTGCCATTGTTTGAACTTTCATTCTTCTTTTCCATTTCACCCCTCTCTTCTTCTCTGTGTTTCTTTTTGCACCTCTGTCTTTCTCTCTTTCTCCCTCTCTCTGTAAATCCCTCTGTACCCCATCTCCTTATATCTTGGCCCTTTTCTCTCACTCACTCGTTCATGTCTCTATTCGTCAATTTTTTCATCATTGTAAACACCTTCCGGTATGAATATTTCCTGCATTGAAAAATAGCCGATAACCTAAAAATTCGAAATACCATTGAACATGTTAAGAAAGCAATACATTGGCCACGTACATATAGTGGAAGGGAAAATCTAACCGCTGTTAAGCAGCAAGAATAAATAAAAATTGCGAGTATCGAATCAACATGTTAAGTCCTGTATTTAAAGTCATGTGTAAACGGAATATTTGTAAGATATGATGACCATGATGACTGAGCTCCTTATTGATTAGTTTCAAAATCGTATGCTGTTGTGGAAAATAAACTCCACGTTTCATTCAAAGCAATTCAGTATTGTTAATCAATGAGACTTCATCAAAATGATTAACCACCAATCATTGTAAACACTGCATGCACCTTATGTAATCTGAAATATGGTCTTTAAAATCCAGCCTTATAAAAAATAAACTTGAATCAATATTTGATTATATCCCGTCCATTATGTATACAGTGCAACCTTGCAATGTGTGTACATAGAAGAAATATAGATTTGTTTCGTCGTTCATGTCAACCCATAACATCAGACACATTTGTTAACTCTTTAAATGAACCAGGTTGCCAGAGGTTCAGCATCACGCCGTATGCACACACAATGTCTCTGGCACACAGTGTTAACCTCTATGAATACATTAATGTGCCACTCCGTAGTTGAAAAATACACCTAGGGGTGTTTCACCAAGTTGTTCGTAAGCTACGAACGACTTTACGAACGACTGGTGATCCCTTCTGGTACTAGATGCGATGCCACATTTTGTTCCTATTTTAACATATTGGGAGTTAATTTCCAACAATCCTTTGAAAAATTTGACAAATCATAAGCTTTGTATTCAGACAAAGTTTTATTAACAAGAGTTTTCATTTATAAACACCAGATTTGAAGCTGATTTTTGATGAAGGTAATGGGAATTAGAATTATTGAGAATGTGATTTAGCAAAGAAGGGATCACAGTATCGTTCGTAAAGTCGTTCGTAGCATACGAACAGCTTGGTGAAACACCCCCCCCCCTTCCTGGACTGATCACTGTTTGTGTGATTAACCGGTCTATGAATATTTAACACTTATTTGTTTACTCGTCTCCAGGGAAACAAAAACACGTGTTTTAAGGCGATTGAGCCCCCGTAATGCAAGAAAGAAACCACGCGAATCACAAAAGTGCACCTTACGACTTCGATGCTCTCTCGAGAATATCCTGTTATATCGACGAATGTCGTAACAATGATAACATAATCCACACACTGTGACACATCTCGGAGATTTGCTTAATTCTCTTGCAGAAATGTTTAGCTGTTATCACTATAATTATGACGATAACTGTTTCACACCATGAAGCAGGCTCCTCGATATGTGCCGCTTCACAACCTAAGCACCCGAGTAACGCCAGAAACAATGCAGCTATAGTCACCTGTCATTAGGACACATCGAACAAAACCTGATGCATTGTCTATGGGACTGAGCAGTTTATGCCATCTGCCGCAATAAAATTCTCCACTCTACCGTATCGCTCACTTGGGGTTCGCTCCGCACCATCCGAATAATGACGCACGTTTCTCCATTACAGAAAGGATCCCATGTTTTCCTTATGTTAACAGTGCTAGATGTATTTCACCTTCTTCAAATGATAGCGTGTGATATCAGCTTGGCTCGGCGCTGATACGACCATGTGAAACTCATCATGAATATTCCAACTCTTACAAAATTATTGACATTTGATGAGCAACTCTACCATTTCCATCCTTTCATCAGCCATGACGTTCATGCCTGAGTTGTTTTCTTTCTTTTTTTCTTAAGATACTATATCGACAATCGGACCGTCGATGAAATTAAGTGGAATGTTTTTGTCGACATTAAGATAATTAAAAACACGAAAGAGAAATATATTGCCTCGTTCCATAATGCTTTGGCGTGTGCTGAAAAGATATTCCTCACTGGCAAATGTCGAACGTAGAGCGCAGAGACGCCCTTAACGTTAGTCGAGACACAGTTCGATGAAGAATTCTGCGGCATCGTTCACACAGTGCTTCGCACAATTATTGCAGCATTTCTTCTTGTCATCCTGTTTTTCAATCTCAAAGGACTCTCTCTCACTGGATGACTTCTGCGACCTGGACCCGTGGCTCTCTCCTTTCTTCTGCTGCCTTCTGTTGCACATGGCCTCCTCTGCGTGTGCCCCATTTCGCGCTCGGTTAGTCTTGGGCTGTTCAGTGATGGCAGTCCTGGATATTGGCGGTGGTGGAGCCGCTCTATGCAGTTCTCTCTCGGTCTGCGCGGCCAACCGGACTGTATCCGCGCTCGTCTGCCTCGTCATCTTCTGCACCTCTGTACCTCTGCAGTCGTACGACTGCGTCCGGTCGGACCGATCGGACCGGTTAGATATCGAGCGACATACCAGTGGCTGGGGCTGATGCGGAGACGGCGGCAGATGCGATACTTTCATCGGCTTGGGGGGAAGCCTCGGGGAGCGCGGAGGGACGGCTGGCGTGTTGTCAAGCGGGTGGTAGCTTCGGGGAGGCAGTCGGGGTGACCGTGATGAACCCTCATCGTCCGAGAAGAACTGCCGAGTCCCAGCCCCATGGGGCTGATTTCGCGGGGGCGGTGAGCCGGGCTGCGGCACCCGTAGGTGGACATGGCTATGCAGGTCCGAGTCGGACTGTGTGTAGGCAAGATGGGCACGTCCAGCTAGCGGCGAACGCGGTGGTGTCCGCGGCGGTTTCTGTGGAGCGGCGCGGGTGAGTTTCGGTGACCGCGGTGGGCGGGGAGGTGGTCGGTCATCGCTGAGCCGTTCAACATCCGGTGTAGAGAAATAGAACTCTGACTGGATACGCGGTTGGTCATGAATGACCAGCGGAACCCTTGAGTTGACCGCCCGCTTCTGGTATGAGAACGGGCGAGTGTCGGGCGAGTTCTGGGTATCCGGATGGGGGTAGTACGCGGACCGAGAGGTAAAGGTGGTGTTCACAGCTAGTGCCATTGCTCGATTATCAGGAATACCAGCGCTCACGATTCTGGAAGAAAAGCGACAAAAATTAAATTAAGAAGTGTTTCATTATCCGTACAATTATAACACACTTTTCATTGATTAATGTCATGGCGGTATATTTCTTTTTAACTACCATTATCCTTATCGGGCGGATCACCTTTTCTTGATACCACCTCTTCCTCCTTCTCCTCATCTTACCTGGCTGACTCGTCATACCCCCTCTCTCCTCTTGCCTTCTTTCTGCGAAACACAACATCCTTCCCACTCATCGCCATTGAAAATGATATATTTCCTGCCGCAGCAATTGAAAGTGTGATTGAAAGTTGCCTCAAAATCAAAGTATCAAATAGATCCCAACGACGACAAATGCCAACGAGTTAAAGTGAGTCGCGTGGAACTCGACGTGAAAATTGCGTCCCGTTACAATCTGCTTTCAAACAAAAGTGATCACTCCTGTCAAGAAACGACTTAAAACACATTTCCAGATGCTATAAATAGCAGCAACAACTATTTATGATCGTCTTTTAATTCATAACATATATCAGCACGATGTTGCACTCGATGACGTAGTCTTCATATCGTTCCTCCTCATGATAACTGAGTTTCGAATGGAATATTCGTGCTACAGAGACTGTGTGTGTGTTTCCCCCATCTTAAATTTCTCACAGAGTGCAGACGTGTGGGAAATACGTACGAATACGTAGGTGACGCTATCAAAAGCGAAATAAAGATATAACTCGAAATTGCAAACACGGTTGCAGGAATGGGTTGTCTGCTTTCGATTGTTCTCCGAGGTCTCCCGGCTTGTTACAGGGTCGAGATACCCATCAGTTCGGATACGATTCGCGGAAATGAAATTCGCCACGCAGTGTCAGAAGTAGTTTGGGTATCGGCAAACGTGGATGATAGCAGAGTGGAAGAAGCATATCGCGGCTGAAACTTCTTGTCATGTAAGATTATGTCATCGAGAAACACTTTGGTATATTACGTGTTTTGTGTGTTTGTATTTATTTACTTCATGTTGTGATGTATACCACCCCCGTAACAAGCAGGATTCGTCGCAAAAGACCTATATATCATACCACTATATGCGCTTCTCCCGAAAGCATTCAATCATAATTCGTGATCTAACCTCAGCAAAGTGTGGACTGAATTGGCTAATAAACGTGACGCTTTCGAGATTAAAAGAAATAGGGGTATGATTAAATGACCAGTTCTTCTTTAAATACCCCTGTATACATTTCTGTCTTTATTACAGATTGATTTTCATCACAAGAATATACGATTGTTAAATCTGTCTGATGTCATTCGGATTTAATTTCTTCCTAATGAATTGCCATTATTGTCTATAGAACGTCTGAACATTAGCATTCACTTATGCTGAGATGCCCAACATAAACTCTCATGACGTGTATGGAACATTCTTTCTCATACTTGTAGACCTATCATATTAGGTATCTATTCAAAACTCCGCCATACAACCATTATTTTAAGTACCTACATTGTGACCATCAGGTTGATGCGGACGATACAGCTGGAGGGAGGCAAAAACCTCTGCAACTTTAAAGAGAAGTACAGAATGAATTGGGAAATCAATCTCAGAACGGATCAAATGCGCACAGAACAGAGATGATTGGCAACATAATGGCCGCCTATGTCAGATAACAGCACTACAAGACGACAGCGTGTGAAGAACGGTTTACAGATATGACAGAAGAGAAAGATACAAACGTGAAGGAAATTACGCGCTTGATGCAGTGATAGATATCCTCCCATTCCTTGATCAGCGCACTTGCCACAGAAGAGATAAAGCTATCACCCGCTGCCAGGCCCATCCACGCAGATTCTCACAGCGTCAATTGGAGGGTTTGGTTGCCATGGAAACCAGGTGAACGGACGACGGGGATTAAGATTGTACAGTGTGAGTGACGCATAGAGGGCACGAGGAGGGGACGAATCTACCCCGAGCGGGGGGCATTATTGTCTTGTAGACCTGGAAATTACTGTAATCAATTATATCAGGACCTAATATGATCACAAGAACGTAGCTAGGCTTCGGGAATTATCATAAGACATTTACGTATATGTACCTAAAGGAAATATGGTCGAAAATGCAATGAAAAAAGGTAAAAATTAAGAGACAGCGAAGATGTGAAGATGAAGGAGACAAAGGAAGAAGATAGAGATGAACATCCATGAAAAGGGAAAAACTGAGATAAGTAACAAAGTGAAAAGAAGTATAACAACAATGAAAGGAAGAAGAACACCAATGAAGACGGAGCAGCAGAAAAAGATACGGAAGATGAGGAAGATACATGGAGAAAATTTAAAATGCAAATTATTCCTTTTTTTCAGGAGCAATCACATTGAAATTATGCATAATACCAGTTACATTTGATATAAGATTTTCTTCCACGCTTGCTTGAATGCTACCCGATCTATTCCAGAACTACACATCTCTTTAATTCATGATAATAACAATGAAAGCAACCTAGTGTTAATTGATGATGATAAAGTTAAGCTTCGTCGTTGATTCCAATTTTTCAAAATGTATTCGTGAGAATCCGGACATTGAACCAATCGCTCTGTGTGACATAATGATTGAGAAGACAAAACAATGATTAATTATTCAAAGCGTTTAGAGCTGTGAAGCGAAGTAACTTCATATAATTTAATCTTATTCTACGACCATAGCGCATACATCGAATACCATGAACAAGTTAGAAGGAAAAATATCCAAAATCATAAATTCGGTTTAATTGTGGTATTCAGTGCATGTAGGTCTCCAGATACATTTAAATATTTCTCAGACGAAATGTAAATGCAAGGTCGATATAAACATGAGAAACTAACTAAAAGTCATTTGGGAAGTCCTACACTTTGAGGGAACTCCAGTCTTTTAATCGATACACATGTTCTTGTAATTCACTTAATGTCGTATTTTAGGGCTGCAAAACGAACACGCCATCTTTGAAATAGAGATGTAGATTAACACAAACCAGTGGCAGAACCAGGTGCCCCTTCGACGTTTGGAGAGTCACACACTAAACATATATGTAAATACAACAATATCCAAGCGACTTGGATCTGCGCCCCTTCTACATGTCTATATCTATATTGCATTCGCGGCTGCGAACAAATACGGCGACTAGTGCTACCAGCGACAAAAACTCTAGACCAGCCGA
This sequence comes from Arbacia lixula, assembly GCA_963669155.1. Taxonomy (NCBI): domain Eukaryota; kingdom Metazoa; phylum Echinodermata; class Echinoidea; order Arbacioida; family Arbaciidae; genus Arbacia; species Arbacia lixula. The sequence continues at coordinate 149,349 of OZ022593.1, forward strand.
TTTAATCATGGACCTAGTATGGGTGGACTGCGCTCGGATAGACTTCCTTTGATCTATGATGACCGCCGCCTCATAAAGATTCAAGACATTCAGGTGTTTCATACAATACGCTGTATTTCTAATTAGGCAGTGCCTTCCTCTGTATAACAGAAGAAAATTGGCTTTGAGAAATATGTCAACCGTTCAGCCTTCGCTAGGAGTTCATAGCTGATCTTTTTACACACACTGTGAATAAGTTTTGGGGTGAGCGAATGAACATTTTGATAAAATTGTAGAAAGAATTTAGTCCATAACTTATTCGGACATCTCCGGAGACGAAATTGAGGTTGTTTCCATGGAAGGTGAAACACTCAATAAACAATTTACAAGATAATTTTAAGAAAATATGATTGCCCAATGTGCGATATGGAGGCATTTCTCTGACATGTTTTCTACAGTATTCTCCTTTAATCACAGAAACGACATGAACGAAGCAACAACATAATCTGAAATTCACAAAATCGTATTATTATAAGATGTACAGTAGTACTACTACTGCACATGCACTTCAGTTCATGAAGTGGTTCTGAAATCTTCTGCGCATAAAAAAATATATATTCCTCTAAATGCATCCAAAATTCGTCTTGCATATTTAGCGGCAGTCGTCACTGGATCAAATCACCAAATGCATCATTTATTCTTTTGTGCTATCAATGATCGCGATTGGTGTAGGAATAATTTATTCTTCGTGCCGACTCCAGAACTAACACTGTCCTGATTTAATGAAGAAAGATGGGAGGGTGTGGGGGGGGGGGGGGGGGGGGTACCATCATCCGCCCGCAAAAGGTGAAGGATGCACTGCGGTAAACTTATTTTTTGCCTTTTAGAATCAAAACGAGAGGGTGCCACAAACCCTCCCAGTTTGCCACTAAATCCAAAACCACAATCTACATTCAGGTATCGATATAAATCGTCTGCAGTATGAACATGATGAAAGTTATGCTGAATAATGAAATTGTAACTATTGTCCTAACAGCCAAAGAAGTCCACATCCGATTTGATCCACTATAGTCACTAAGCAAGATCGATTTTTGTTAAGCTTCCTTTTCTCAGTCTTCTGTATGGTGACTTGGCATCCACCTGAATGGAATGTTTTTTGTTCACATGAGTCATGTGTTAGTCACAACAACATAAGTCCATACGCGGACCTGGAAATGTGGTGAGTCCCTCTGTGGGTAGAAAATCTAAGTCAGTAAAACTTGACATGAGCCACTCAGTCAATGATTCAAATTTGTTAACCCCATATACAGCAGAGCTAACACACTACTTCCCGGTGAAATGCAAAGAGAGGTTGAAGTTTTTCCAGGTAACTTAAAGCTAACAGTTGCTTTTTTACATAATAATAACCCATAAACTCTATTGTCATGGAAGTGACAAGAAATGTTCCGGCATACATCACCAGTTGATCACTTTAATGAGAGTGTGTTGTTCCAAATCATATTGCCAGTGTAAGGATATGAATGTACTCTACACTTCTGTGACAAAAGGAAGAAAGTGACCTATCACTCAAATAAGTTATTGGCACTATTGCATTGTACACATCCTTCCCTACTTACAGATAAAATCTGGAGAAGAAATATTCATCTTGCTGCGAGACATACATTCAATCAAACATGATGTGGTGCTGCACATTTGCTAATTCAATTGACTGATGTATTTTGGCTAATTTACAAGATAAGTATAGTTGTTTCCTTTTGTCAAAGAAGGGCGGTACGAGACCATCCTTTCTATACGTGACGTCACATTTTAGGCCTGCAAAAGGCACATACTGCCTTAAAGCTATGGTTTCAGAACGCACATGACCATGAGTTTGGCTTTTCTATACACATGGTACATGGAGCTTGGTCGAGGAATATCTAATCTGTACGGTTAATTGACAATTTGCGGGAGAAATGGGCACGCCTGTCGCGCTAGGCTATCCTCCGGGCTGTCGGCGATTATTAATTTACACAAAATACATTCAGTAAACGGGTCTGGCTGCAGTAGACTACTTATTCTGAATTTCTTCCCCGGCTCTCCCCAACAGATGGACTGAGAAGAAAAGAGACTACACAAGTGACTAGTCTAACCGGCTCTCCCCAACAGATGGACTGAGAAGAAAAGAGACTAGACAAGTGACTAGTCTAACCGGCTCTCCCCAACAGAAGGACTGAGAAGAAAAGAGACTGGACAAGTGACTAGTCTAACCGGCTCTCCCCAACAGATGGACTGAGAAGAAAAGAGACTAGACAAGTGACTAGTCTAACCGGCTCTCCCCAACAGAAGGACTGAGAAGAAAAGAGACTGGACAAGTGACTAGTCTAACCAGCTCTCCCCAACAGATGGACTGAGAAGAAAAGAGACTAGACAAGTGACTAGTCTAACCGGCTCTCCCCAACAGAAGGACTGAGAAGAAAAGAGACTGGACAAGTGACTAGTCTAACCGGCTCTCACCAACAGATGGACTGAGAAGAAAAGAGACTACACAAGTGACTAGTCTGAGTACTAGATTCTTTTTTCAGTTTGGATTACAAATGTACAAATGTCTTGAAGCTAGGCTACTGTCACGTCTGTTGTGATACAACATGGTGACCATGATCTGTAGAAGTTGTAACGTGACTTTGCAAAGTTGCATCATTCTCTGGATTGCTGACAAACCAATGATCAGAGTACACATGAAGGTGTGGGTGCACAGACTGGGCGGTACCTGCTTTTCATGGTGTGGTTATGTTGCTATTGCATCTGGGTGTGACCGTACAGACTCACACGGCATGTTAGGGACATGCGTTTATTTTCTGGATGATGAAGTGACCGAATTTACCTCTGTGTCATGTTCTGAGTATGGTCCAAGTATGAAGGAATAAAGGAGTATGGTGGATTGACAATTAAGCAAGTGTACAGTTTAGGAAGTGTTCAAAGAAGGGTAACAAGGGTGTAAAATAATGTTAGGGAAGGATTACATGAATTATGAAAATGCAAATATTACGTGTAAGCTCGAACGTCTGGAAACTAGAAGAACAAAAACTTTGTATTTGCCAAATCAGTGTCTCATAACCTACAATGTATAGATTGGCTAACGAGGCCATAACAAATATTTATCTAAGACATATAACAAAGTTCAATCAATATAAATGTAAAACAAATAGATGTAGAAACAGTACAATCCCATATTTCATTGACCTCTTAAACAACCGATAAAATGACGATTTTAAATATCTTATATACTCACTATTAAATCATACCACGCGTATGTACTCTCTTACTTATTTATACCCAAACCTTTAAAACTTTTATATCTATATTTTAATTATATATGTGTAGGTCGTGTCAGGAATAAGCTCTTAATTTTTGTTTACATGCAATGCATTACTATTTTTGTAAACATCAACATTTCAGCCTCTTGGCTGCAGTTGCATGTATTTTCCTTTTAATGTTTGTAACTTTTGAATATTTACTAAATAAACCATTATTGAATTGAATTGAATTGAAGTAAAGTGAAATAGTTACCTCAGTGGAGCAGCAGTAGGAGAAGAAGAAGTAGTAGTAGTAGTAGTAGTAGTAGTAGTAGTAGTAGTAGTAGTAGTAGCAGTAGTAGGAGTAGTAGTAGTAGTAGTAGTAGTAGTAGTAGTAAAAGTAGTAGTAGTAGCAATCATGTCCCTATGAAATCAATGGAAAATCAAAAAAAGTCTGAATATTTAGTCATCTTGTCAACAACAAAATTATGTCCAAATACCTAATTCCTTTACTACAAATCCATTTAACTCAGTTTAAAGGCTCATATTTACTAAAGTGTTTTAACTTACACCGCGTACTAAACGTAGACTAACTTTATGTGGTGCAAAATTGATCGTCTGAAGCTGTCACAAAATCATGACTTTCATCACAGAATCACAACAGAGGGTGACTTCAGTTATTCGATGTAATTCTTATGTGGACAAACTCAATATACCATAGTGATTCCGAGGACAAAATAAATTATATTGAATCAATGATAGTGTTTCATGATGTTTATTTGGGGGGGGGGGGGTGCCCCATTAAATAAATCCAGGTCTAGTGCAAGTTAAACCACCGGTTATGAATAAGGGCCGTTGTCACCAAGAAATATTACAAATAATTTCCAGTTGCGGCTATAATTCTACTGGATTTATATTCAAATCCACCGTTCTTCACATGTTGTCCATTCAACTTAACAAATGGTTATTATTCTAACATATTTTTAAAATTCAAAATGAAGATATCGTATCAGAAATTCCCTCCCAATGAGAGAACTGGAACCTGACCTTTAGCAAACTTACAGCGATCGCTAAATTTTGAGGATATTTTGAGCTGATTGTCCTAAACCTATAGCCAAGAGACTAGAGACCGCTATATGAACTATGGCCCGCCTGACAGTGCGTGCGTTTAATGAGAGCATACCCGCTGTGCGCGGCGAATTGGGGCAAGACGATTGTCAACGTAGACTACGGCTTCAAGGTTTTAAACGTAGGCATCGGTAGTTTTTCACTCTTCTTGAAAAAGGTTCTTGAGCCTATGACTGCGAGATTTCATGACCTCTGCAAATGGGACTCCTTGTCTTTAAATGTTTGACCCTTGAAATGTGCAGCCTCGAACGGATACACCTATGCAGGTTTAATTTGGGCTGATCCGATTGGTCTATAATGCGCCAATGACGTCATTGCCCGTGTTTATCTCCCGGTCACTTGTAACCCTTGGTTGACTGCTTTGTCGTTTGCTCGTTGGGGAGACGTACGTGACAAACCCCCTAACCCCCCCCCCCCCCACCCCACCCCCACCCCCACCCCCCCATTTCACTTTCCCCCCTATTCATGCATATGTATAAGGTGTTAAACAAAACTTTTGATACTTGAAAACTAATTAAACTCAGTTTCAATTCAAATCAAGCTGACATTGACACATCATAAATTCAAGGGGTGTCAAATTTTTCAGAGAAAGGTTTTGTGGCACTGCATTGAGATTTTCACTTTTGGACAAATTTGAACCGCACAATTTGTTAATTATCTGACACATAAACTTGTAGATCCAAATTTGTCCAAAATAGAAAATCTCATTAAATATTCGCAGAATTACTAAATAAAAAGCAATGATTGGGATATCGCAAAAACTCTCTCTAAAAAATGACATCCCTTGACTTTAAGAGGTGCGAGGTGCTCTTCCAAATGTAGTGTACAATTTTTTCAAAGACGTACATTTTCTAAAACAAAATATGCACCCGTTTACTTGTGAATTTGATGCATCTTTAGAACTACGCCTTTTACACACAAACATGTTTGAGAAGAATAATTCCGTTGGCAAAAAAAAGAGCAATATTTTGTTATTATAATGTACACAACATATGGAAGAGCAACTCGCACGTGACGACACAAAATTTAAATTTCAGAAGATCGTAACTTTACTATCCTTTGACGAATTATCGCCAAATGATCACTAATATGCTTTTTTTTTCATGTTTCTTCCTTTATTGAAACAAAGTAATCTCCAGGGTAAACTATGCCTTGAATGGGGTAACATACCACTTGTGAATAAGCGAGTTCATAGTTGCAATGTGCGCATGAGCAGATTATTACTAGTACGAATGGCCGCGGGCCAATTGTACCACTCACAGAGTAAAATTGAAATTCCATAGATAGTGGACCACGTTTATACCCATTATAATGTCGATATGACAATACAGATTCAGCTCTCAGAAGGTATTGAAAGAACATTCCACCATGTGCACCTGCTTCTATTGTTAGTATGGCCAGATAGGCACGCTGTAAAATAACATCTTGTCTGGCACACAGTGGGCTCAAGAGGACGCCCTTCAATATGTTGTTCTATGTTGTTAGATGCAGAGCCATGCATCTATATACATATACATAGTTTGGTCAATTCGGTTTCAATAGGTCACATGGAACGCATTCTATTGTTTCCCACTTGCCCAACAAAGCAACACGCACTATATTGTTACCTATTGAAAACGAGTTGATCAGATGCTTCTGGTTACAATAGCTCGTATTCTGAACAGAGTAACTCAACGGTGCATGTACTAAACCTGGACTAAACTTTATTGGACTCCAAACAACATGACATATACATTGATTCAATATCATTGAGTTTGTCGACGTAATAATTACAGCGAAGAAATTAAGTCGGTCGCTGTTGTAATTCTCAATAAAAATCAATGATTTTGTGACAGCATCAGATTTTTTTCGCACCCCATAAAGTTAGTCTATTGCGCTGTTTGGATCAAACCACTGTTGTGCATTATACGGGCGATATAGTTTCTAGACTTTCACGGATACAGTGCTCAAAGGCTCGAGCTGGCAATAGATCCATGCACGGTTGAAACAAAAACGGCTAGCACGGAAACTATCAATTAACAACTCAGGAGGGAGAGGGAGAGCTGATCGATGTACAGATCGAAAACCTCACAACAAACATAATATTCTAGGTTCTCGACGCATTTTATCAGCCCGAATTTTTCCGGGCTGGCAATTCTCGGCGATCGCGCGATCACTCCAATCGTTGCGCTGAGTTTCGTCGTATGCTGTGTACACGAATTCGGAGTGATAAAATGCGGCTAGAACCCAGACTACACATAGCGGCACTGGTATACCTCACTGCTTATACATGTTATACTGTGAATACCTACGCATGTGTGATGTACGGATAGACCGTGGACCCTACCAAGTTATATGCTGTGGGGCACACGGACACAACTGGAAAGTCTAGAAATAACTAAGGCTGGCAATCAAGTCTAATATATATTCACTTCCTGCTTTCTGCTGCCGATGGAGCAGGCACGGAATATGGCCTAGTCGATATGACCATGCAGACTTCGATGTTTACAACTTCAGTTGTGATAGCCGTGCACGCAAGAGTCTAGAAACTAGGATACTAGCTGGTTGGTTCTTATAACTCTGACTCATGTTCGCACGCATTTGTCCATTACCATAGTTACCAAAAGGTCATGTTAAGTGGGATCGTCGTGAACATTATGTTGAACTTATTATCTTTGATGTTTAAATATCCAATAAAAAACGACAACAAACAATATAACACGCTGTTCGACTCGACGCCTAGTCGGTACGCAGATCTGACGTCAGTTCACAGTCATGCACTTGTCCATTGAACTTGAACTTATGAACTGCTATATTGCTGCTATATCATCCAATGGACAAAATATAAACATTCATACTAAAATACAGATACAAATGACATTATCAATCACAGGACATAGGTTAGAATTTCCTTACTTGTTTGTGAAAGCACAAAAGGAAACACAAAATAGCATGAATGCTAATCAAGTATGGAAGTCTGGTACGTAGGTAACGTTATAATGCATGATATTATCTATCAGCTTACAGTTTATTATACTTTTTATCATTTTAACAAAAGTTCCGGTTATTATCGTAAGTTTTCATCAAAACTGAAACATATGTCTATAAGAAAAGGAATATATTTACTTTGGCTTGTCATAAGCCAGTTCGTAGTTACACCATGGTCCGACAATCCACTGACTCAAATACTACTAGAATGTAGACTAGGATTTGTTCATGAAGCTGTGTCGCGTAATGGATGTTAGACATTTTACAGTGTGCCCATTACAACAATAGAAGCAGGTGCACATGTAGTTGAACGTGATTTCACTTCCTTGTCAGAGCTGGATAGATGCTCTCGTATCTGCATGATAATGGGTATGAACGAGGTCGACCATTTAATGCATTTCCATTAAACTCTTCCATTAAACCATTCGTTCCAGCAACAATCTGTTCATGCGCACATTGTAACTACGGAGTGGTTTATTAAAGGGGAAGTTCACCCTGAAATTATTTTGGTTTCAATAAAAAGAGGCAAATTAAAGAAACATATGAGTGACGATTTTCGTCAAACCTTCACTCATATGTTTCTTTCATTTATCTCTTTTTATTGAAACCAAAATAATTTCAGGGTGAACTTCCCCTTTAACCGAAACACAAGTTCGGGACCCTTAATCGTGGTAGACAGGCTTAGCCTGTCTTCCAGGGTCTGGATCTCGAACCCTTTCAATCGAGATGACCGTATTTAGATGATTCCTTCACGTGATTTTGAAATCTAACAAGAATTGGACCTGCAGGTCACGGCAGAACAACTGTACCAAGATTTCGGATCCCGTCATTTTGTCGACTACTATCATGACTACTCCATTTCTTTAAAAGGATTGTGCGCCCTGAGATCAACTTTGTTCCAATAAAAGCAGGCACATGAAAGGATAAGAAAGTTCTGATCATTTGAAATGTCAATTTTGTGAAGACACAGCCAGGGTTTGAACCTCGAACCTTTTCCAATGTCTAACTTCCACACATTGCAAGGGAACGCCACACAACCTAGTAGATACGCGGGAGCGGGGAGGGGGGGGGGGTGGGGGGGGGGGCTTTTCACCCATTACTCTACTCGTCGTGCTTTGTCACAGATACGAAAATAATTCCCGATCACATCGGAACCCCCATTCATGAGCACGTGCTGTGTGCGTCAGTCCTCAGACGTACCTCACTGATTAAGCTACAAGCGGCCTTCCTATCGGCACTTAGCCATTTTGGGGGTTAAATTCCATTACCATGCTCAATATGAAGGAGCGGGAAGATAAAACGCCCACAGATGATTTAAGAGATATGTAAAGTATTTTGGATGAATGTCAGTCATTATTCAAGTGAATTTAAACCTCTAAATTCGTCAATTCACCACCCAATACAAACCAGGTATATAAGTGCCGCCTTTTACAAAAGGTCATTCGAATATTTCTTTAATTACGACCGTCTACGCAGTACTCTATCAAGAACATACTTCTATTTATAAACATTTGATTTATTGAGAAGTAAATCTACCTCATTTTGAAATGAAGGACTACGTATTATGTCGTCAGTGAACACACGGCAGAGTGAATATCACTTTGCTATCAACGTCACAACATATTTATTAATAGCTCCATATGAGAGACGGTCGGTCATACCTTGATCGGTAGCAGTTAAGGTATAGGTGTTAAACAAAATTGACACTTTTTACAAATTATTGTTAAGAACGGTTAAGCGCTGAAATTTGCACATCATTAAGTCAAATAATACCCGACACGAGCCCGCTAGACAATATCGGACTGGTAAACCTCTCACTGGAAGGGTTTTGTTTAGAGCCAGTTGCCTTGACAACATGCTCATGACTATGACGACACCACTTCGGTACTCTATGTGCATAATAGCAGGCTCAGAAGAATATATGAATACATATCATGTCTATGCAAATGCAAAGTACCAGTGACAACATGGCGTAATACATAACGAGCGACTGAATAGCCCTGCTGAACAGTGATATCTTGGCAGGGCTGTGGCCCGTCTTATAGAGACTTACGATTGATCTGAATCGAGCGCAAGTCCAATCCCATATCTCTGATGTACATGATGACGATTGTTATCAATCCCAAATCTTTATAAGACAGGGCTTTGGTCTACCATGGAGAACAGAATGAATAAACTAGTTATATGGATTAACAACGATACCATCTTAATCATTATGTTGCTGAATCAGGGTTATTTAGCCATAGTCAAGTTATTTATCATATAAATGTTTTGCTCCTGATAAATGCTCTTAATGTTCGGAAATAAAGTAAAATTAAAAACGTTCTTAATGTTGTTGATGTTTGGAAATTAATTGAAATAAACCAAAGTATACTTATTGGTAACTGGTAACGGCAAACTCATGGTTATACTTGTGAATCTCATTAAGGGTCTGCGACTCTGAAATTTAAATTTACTTTCATCTCCCAAAGAGCTAAAATCATCTTGGTTTGTTATATCTCACTTTGGAGTTGTTGTCCGACACAACAATAAACTCTACCACATACGAAGTAAGAGAGCGACCCGGAAGTAGCCTGTACTGGTCCCCAGTCATACATCATGTGCCTCGACATACATGCAGACTGGAGCTGCAAGAGACCGACCCGGAAGTAAACTACACTGCCTCCGATTACACACAGTTGACCATGTCAAGAGCTCAGCTGCTAATTCTCTGTACAATGTAATAACAATTACACAAGAGCTCATTCGCTGGCAGCCAGTACTGTATCAATAAAATGCGGAAACATTCAATTCGAGAAAAAAATGTTCATTCAGCTGTTTCATAATAACAATAATTGTTTTTTTACAAACATACAATTTTGTACACTTCGACCGCACGATGAGTAACCTGGCTTTAGTCATGAGCATGATGAGTGCGTCCGTAGTCAGCACTAGAAGCTGATCTAAATAGAAAAATATAAAATATTATTACTCCATACTTCATTTCATGAAGGTTACTGCATGTCTGAAAACATCTTCCTCAAGAAAACGTTTTGAGCTTGGTCATGAGATACTTCGGCCCCATCTTATAGATAGTTGTGATTGATCCGAATCGATCGCAAGCCTCTCTACTTTACAGACTTGCACTTGATATCAATCGCAAGTCAAGTTGCGATTGATCGCAATTCTGTAGGAGACAGGGCCAGGAAATGGTAAACATGACATCGAGATAAAGCTTACCTTGTCACTCTAAGAATATGTTAGTCCATCCAATGTTCACACATTGCTGCTTTGACGATCATCGGGAAAAACATCAACTTTCGTTTGAGAGGTTCCGAGATAATACTGGAATCTGCGCGCTCAGCGCGCCAAAGAAAATGGATGCCCGTTTGGAATTCGGAAGAGTCGCGCGGTGTAATTCCAAAACAATCCACCTGCTTGGATCAACCGCAAGTCATTCCCGCCGATGTCCACTTCTTTGCCAAGAAAATGGGGGAGAGCGATCTCGGTGTAAATTGCGAGAAAATTTAACCCCCTCTTTCCACGAAGTAGGAAGTATACAAAGTCACGAAACGACAATTATATAACTTGCTCTCGGCCTGTCGCTGCGGGCTGGCCAAAGCTTCGTCTTTGCCAGAGACTGTCGGCACAAATTGGTTCAAATTCTGATGTCATGAGTCGCTTGCGGATGTCGGTTGGTTCTGAAATAGAACACTTGTGCACGAGTTATGTATTACCAACTGTCCTCCTGCCAAAGTATGTTTAGCAACTTTAAAACAACTTGCTGAATATTCTTATCACTAATATCGCTGTCAATCCGTATGAAAAGATGAAATGCCCGAACATGAAAACCGAAATTAACCTCAGCTCGTTTGTAATCTCAGAACTCATCCAATTCGTCAATAGATACAAACCTAAGAATTCCACGTTAAGTGCTTGTACCCCTAAATCGCTTAAAGGTTTAATGGAACATCATTTTTTTTACATACTGACCACTGCCGATGACCGCAGCATTGAAACCGGTTCTCCCTGTAAATTGTGAAACGCTCTCATCATGATTAAGGTTCTATAGCTCGAACAACTTCAACGAATACAATTGCCGCAGTTAAAAATCGCTCACGGGGCCACACCTTGATTAAACGGGCGAACTTTTTAAGCAGCTATAGGGTGTGAATAGCGGGCTGCGAATAATTATCATATAACACTTCCACGAACAATTGCCTATTGGTTGTCTCCTTTTGGTGAGACACGCGTCTGAATTCTCGTGCAACGCGGATTGGATCTGCACCCGGTAGCTCTTCATCGGCGACTGATGAGACAGCGCAGGGAATACGAGGAGAGGGGCAAAGGAGGAGGGAGAGGGGGCGAGAGAGAGATTGAGAGGGGAACAAGGAAGTCGGTAAACTAACCATTAGTCATCATCCGGACTTCGAGGATCCGTGGTAATAGATAGAGACACGAGCTGGTTTGACTGGGCGATTCCTATGAACAAACAAACGACCTTAGCATGGAGAATAGGATTAAGAACACGTTCATTAGCGGAATGAGTTAACATGGTTAAGCAATTGGGATCCCCCTTTTTAACTACCCCCCCCCCCCCTTCTATACAGCGTCAATAACTGTTAAATACATGATTTCTTGTATGTGCGTGTGTATTTGTGTGTGTAAGGGGGAAATAAAGAGGGAGAAAGAGAGAGAATGGGGAAGAGCGAGAAAGAAAGAGAGAACGGAGAAGATAGAGAGGGAGATAGAGAAAGAGAGTCATTAAACAGAAATGTCCTTTAATACGGTTATACCTACCTATCTACCATGTCTTCTCTCCTATCTATTAACTAACACATTTATCTCTGAATGTATCAACATTTCTATCCTTATATTCGATCTATTTCTTTACTCTTCCCAACCCACATTCCGTGCCCTTTCCTCCGTCTCTCTAAAGACTTAACCTTGGGAGGAGCGTCTTCAAGACAACTTCGCTGCGAGCAAAGCTTAAAATTTCGTCTAGACTGTGGGGGGGAGCTCGATTCGGGACAGCCAAGAATTTTTCCCTCTCGACAAAGAATAGGCTCTCCCCAGACGCATACGAAAATAGACACTATTTCTCAGTAATAGTATGAAATATGACAAACATAATTTGGTTCGAACTGACGATGAAGAAACGAGGAGAAGGAAGAAAAGTAGAAAAATAGAAGGAGAAGGGAACACGGAAGACGTATACGGAGAACAGGAGAATAATGATATGAGTTTTCAACTGTTAGCCCTCTCAACTCCAGCTTCATGCAGGCACTGACAACCACATAATCAAAAGCAACTCACATTCTTGTCTATGGGACTGAGCGGGTTAACGAGAGACGGAAATGTCTATTTTCATATTTGACTCAGAGATTTTAAACAGGCTCTCCCTCCATCCAATTCAGCGCAAACTCGCCCTGGCTTCTCATCTGTTCAGCATTCGTGCTGTATGATATCTCTGTGATTTCCCCGTTAATCTGAATCTAAAGGTATGTTCACACTGGTACAATTCGCAGCTCCCGCTTGCCGTAATGCAAACACGGCTTCCCCTCTTCCAGCAAAGCGGTGACCCGCCTCGGCATGTAATAATCGTTAGAATGTGGCGATGTTCTTGCTTTGCCGCTTCGGAAAATGGCCTGACCTCGAAATGCCGGCGGCAAATGACATCAACAAGCCGCTTCCGTTTGAACGCACGTTTACCCGTACAGCACCTTGAACGTTAGCAAGAAAAATGGTGCGTGCATACTTGAATGACGACGATATGGGTGGTGAGGTGATCAGCTTTCATTTAAGTCAAGGTGATTTAGGATTCCCCGTTCTATTTCCCATCAGCCAAGATAATGTGTCTTTAGCTGCCTCATGAAAGGCTTTAAAGGAAGGGTCCACCCTACTTTCAATTATATACAGAAATATAAAAAAAAGATATTGGTGAAGGTTTGACGAAATCCGTCACAGGATTGGAAAGTTACGATCTTTTGAAATATCAATTGTGTGACGTCATGTGCAAAGGTGCTCTCCCATAATGTTGTGAGCTGTATGATTCCATGAATTGCTCTTTTTCTGTTTTTGATGAAGTAATAAATCTCTTCCATAGAGGTATGTGTGTAAAAACGTGTTTCTAAGGATGTATCTAATGCACATATCATATTGATATTTGTCTTTTTTAAAAAAAATGTACACAACATGAAGGAGAGTACCAATCACGTGACGTCACAAAATCAAAATTTTAAAAGATCATGACTTTCGTAAGCTTTGACGGATTTTCATCAACCTTCACTGATATGTTTCTTCTATGTTTCTGGTTTTATTGAAACCACCCTAAGGTCAGGGAGACCATCCTTTTAACCATTTGTATGCCCAACACAATGCCTTTCTCTAGAGATCTGTGTGTGCAGGTATTACTTGTGTAAAAAACAATCAGTAGCATATGAACGGTTAAACCTATTTGGATTAGTTATTGCATATATGTGGATTGCGGCCTTTTCAAATATCATAATTATTAACGATGTTTAAAAATAATGAAAGTAAAGGAAGAACACAAATTTGATGATCAAATTCGACTTACCTATGATCATGTTTGTTGGTTGGTTGATTTCCGTATATCGATTACGATCAATAAAAATGTTCACAAGATACGGAGGATAGCCCATTTCAGCGGTAATAACACAATACTAAATTGGCAACACTTTGCAAATGTTCATCTCACTTCTGTTTCTCAAATTGCTTCAACTACTGCTTCAAATCATAGCTTATGTCAATGTACTAAATTCCACATTTAGGATAAAAATGTCCAATGTTGCTCCATTTGAAATTAGCGAAATATAATGATTTGATCAACTACCCTGGTCGTTAATACAGACGATCAAATGCTCTACCTTTGTTCGTGCACATTGGAAGCAAATTACAGGAACTTGCCAATGATTGGAGAGGATTATCTAATAAGGTGGCGGGTTTCGGACAAGTCCTAAAACTATCATAGTAAGCCTGTCAAGGACTCGCAATGAACACGCGCGGTCAAACGCTAGCGTGAGAACAGCAGCAAATAACGGACTATACAGGTAATAATCAATCATCACCCCGCCTTCCGTCTAATTAAAGGGAATGAGAGGGGGAATGAAGGGGTATAAGGGGGAAATAGCGATGGGAAGACAATACTTGGAAGTTAAAGGGACAGTCCACCCTGAAGTTAAAGGGATAGTTCACCCTGAAATATTTTTGTTTCAATAAAACTAGCACATAATTAGTGAAGGTTTGAAAAAATCGGCAAAAGGAAAAGAAAGTTATGATCTTTTGAAGTTTGAATTTCACGTGAGAGGCGCTCTCCCATAATGTTGTGTAAAATTTTTCTGTGGAAATGTAAATTTTCTCAAAACGATATTTAACATTTTACTTGTGCATTTGATGTATCATTAGACCCATGTTTGTATACACATACCGCTATGAAAACAATTTATTCCTTTATCAAAGAACAGAAAAAGGGCAATTCATGGGGAAAAAAGTAGTACACAATATAATGGGAGAGCACCTCGCACGTGACGTTACAAAATCAAAACATAAAACAATAACTTTCTTAGTCTTTGATCAATTTTTGTAAACCCTATAGTAGTATGTTTCTTTTTCCTGCGTGCTCATTATTGAAACCAACTTAATTTTAGGGTGGACTATCCATTTAAGTATAGGAGGGATGAAACAACAACATTTATCCATGAACTCACTCCATTCTTGGAAACTGTGAAATTGGACAGTGAGACGAGTAAAATGTTCGTTCTTCCGATGCGACGGTTCGCTATTCCAAACAGACAAATTTCCTATATCTGGGGCTTCTTTATCCGTAAAATGAAAGGTTTGTTAAAATCACAAAATAACTCACTTTAAATAGACACGGACAAATATGAGAAGCAGAGCAAAACAAGTTTCAGAAAAATCGGAAAACAAATTTGTTGAAATGATTGTACGAGCATTGGCATTTTGGGGGAATCAAATTGGAAAGTCGGGCGTAAGGCTGTGAGGCTGTGATCACGCAGGCCTACTTTCCTGCTATTAGTTTACACTGTTACTATGGTAACTATGAATAAGTCAAGATGCAGAATCGTTGTTTGGTACTGGACAGCAGCAAAAGCGTACTGTCTTGTTCTACGATACAGAATATAAACACGTTCATTTTCTCATACTGGTAGTTTTCTATTTGATAAGCTCCCTATTATAGTCTAACACAGTAACTCTCTCATAGCCTTTAAGAAAAGCTGTCTTCAGTTCAATTCTATACTATAATGTCCAATTGTTATCTTGTCAATTGCGTCCCCGCTGAAATAACGTGTCCTCGACAAAATGTTTCCGCAGAGCTTTATTACAATAGCCTCTCACTTCCTAGTCATGTTATCTCACTCTCATCTTCTTCTTCTATCTTTCTTTCCCCTTTAAACATTGTTTAATCATGTAAAGCAAAGTACTTTGGTTGTTGATGCTGTTGTTTTTTATATGTTGATTAAGTTTGTCAAATTACGCAGTTTATTTATTTTACCATCTCTAACTGTATTGTATGTATATACAGGGCGCACCTGTAAAGCAGTTTTTTAATAGAGGTTGCCTACCCTGTATTTTTTTAAAGAGGACTCGAATAAAAATGTAAACAAAATACGATATCCTGTTTATATCCCTCGGGAGATGGTTGACTCCAACGGTGCATAAAAACTGAATCTTCTAGAGTATCTTGGTATAAATAAGTGCGTTTCTTACATAAGGCAGAACTGTGATAATCCAGACTAGCTGTTTTTTAGAATTTGCTTCAGTTCTAATTTACTCCTGTCTTGGCCCATTTGTACATTGTTAAGAATTCTGACCCATAACATTTTACTGTGATTTCATTCGTGTAAAATAACCTGTCCATTTTTACTAACATGACTAAGGTTAACTTTTTCTAACAACAAAAAATGTTTGTTTTTTTACTCACTTGAATTTCGAATTTCATCATATGCCATATTTTTTATATGCCATATTTTTTTTTGTTATGTCTCCCTCTCTCTCCCTCTAAATGTATATCATATGTGAATGCATGTATATATACATATCTGGTTTTACCGCGTATATATCCACATTTATGTTATAATTATACATGTATATACCAGGTGTACATTTAAAACATTTGACAAATATTTGTAAAACAAGTTTTTATAACTCGAATCAATGAAGAGATGTCATTTGTTTTACAAGCAGGCTCCGTGACATTTCACCAATTATTATTCTTGTAACAATCATTGGAATATTTAATAGAACAGTTTCCGACAAAAGTGGATCTAAATGCTTATGATTGCAAACCACGCACACACACATCCACACACACATCCACACACACACACACACACACACACACACACCTACACACACACACACACACATACACGCCCACATTCGCACATATACACATGTATACATACACACGTCTGTCCGTTTTCTCCTTATCTGTTCAATATCTCTACTACCCCACAATATATAAATCAAGCGACCAGAAGCGTGTATCGTAAGTATGCAAATATTTAAATATGTATAAAAATGGACAAAAATACAATACGATTTCAGTCATAAGGGTTAGGTAAAAAATATTACTGTTCGAATTTTGCTATACTTCTTTCTGTGTGGTGGAAATTGTTCTTGTCCTTCCGGTCGTATTTTCTCACTCGTCTTCTCTCTTCGTCTTTTTTGTTTGTTATCAATATTTCCTCCTTGATCATGGTGATCTTGTTCATGATCTTCTCCTTTTTCCTTTCCACCTTCATCTCACCTTTTCTCTTCTTCTTCTCCATTTTTGAAGTTATACTTCTTATTCATATCCTTTTCTTTCTTTCTTTCTTTCGTTCTTTTTTTCTTTTCTGCACCTTCTTCATGTTCTTCTTCTTCTTCTTCTTCTTCTTCTTCTTCTTCTTCTTCTTCTTCTTCTTTTTCTTCTTCTCATTTTTCTTCTTCTTGTTCTTCTTCGTCTTCTTCTTCTTCCTTTTCTTTCACTATACTGCTATCATTCTCGTCTTATGAAGGTTTTCAAGACTTAGAATCACAATACTCGATCATTATATTCAGCATATTGTGAATTACACGCAAACACATGACCGGCTGACCGGGGTTTGTATACCAACACCAATGACCAGACTGTCCATAACGGCTTCGAAGGTCGATGCAACGAGTCACTTCCAATACAGATAGTCATATGTTTCGAATTCTTAATAAATACGATTATAATTATCTAATTACTCAATGTTTGGAGATCGGGTGCGATTAGATTAGCCCAGAATATTGAGTATTCATCCAAATATTATGCTCTGTATATGAAGGTTTCATGGTGTTGGGGTTGTGAACTGACTAAAGATCTCAAGGTCTCAGGTTCAAGCCCTCTATGGCAATTGCGTACTTCAGCAGAAATAAACGTTGCTGAACAAACAAAAAGCCTGTTCTTGGAGTCTATTACGTGCCGACATCGTCTGTGAATCGATGGTTGGTATGAGACTGCAGAGACAAGATCATATTTTCACGTGTGAAGCCGTAGAAATGGTAGTCGACCACCACCTCAGTCCGTCGGGAAGGCGTTTCGACATCGCACGACACCGTCGACGAAGCATCGGCAGGTGAGGTCATCGACCAAGAAATTTGTATTGACCTGTTTAAAGAAAAACAAATCAGAAAATAAATTTTAGGATGGCTTTTGGTAGAGAAGATATGAAATCAACAGTTTAATGTTCATGGTAATTAAATGCGCTAATGTTGGATTGTAACGAAAATCGGTTATTTTAATAATTTCCACGTGATCATTTCATTTATATAGAGTAAAATGACAGAGTACTAAGCGCCATTCACCAGTCCCGTCCCATGAATTCATGAACAAAATACGAAGTTACTCTGCTCATAAACATACTCACACTCTTTACTAATATGATTACTAATGAAAGCATACTTTATGTGCAAGAAAGTATTCTCCCTTTGACGATTGAGGGCGTAGCACAATATTGTTAAGCCTGTTCATCGGTTTCACTACACGTGTCTCCCTCACACTCCCCCCTTTTGTGTGTGTTTCTCTCTCTCTCTCTCTCTCTCTTTCTCTTTCTTTGTCTCCCTTCACGTCTTTCCCTTTCTTCTCTCTCCCCTCCCCTCGAAGTTTCTGCTCCTTTTCCGAGAGTCGTGATAACTCATGTTGTTGGTTTCTTTCTTTTCTTTGTTCGTGAAACTTACTTCACAAATACATGTATGTCAATGATTTTAACTAATCAAGTGCTCTTACTTGATGTTCTTAATCATTTGCAATTTTCCCCAGTGGTATATCACCCTGTAAACACTATTGCCCGGTGCAACAAGGTGCTGGGACATATAAAACACAAAGGCCGGTATTCTGAAGTCGGGCTTAAGAAAAGCTAAACCCGACTTCTGGTCTAAGTCGAGTCTAACTTTAAACCCGAAGTTCGTTTAAACAATTTGGTATTCTGAAGTCAGGTCTAACTTTTCTTAAACCCGACTTCAGAATACCGGCCCAAAAGTTTAAGGAGGTAAAACAAAAAATGGAAAATAGACCTACGTCAACATGTACATTAAAGGTTTTTCTTCCCCACACCACTCCACCCCTTCCCCACCCAGACCCCACCCTCCTCACCCCAAACCTCTTGTCCAGACCAAGAATGTGATCCAGTGAAATTTATCCACAAAGATCACCCAAATGAAAGCAATGAATATGGTCTTTTTAGATGAGTGATCCTTTTAGACATATCTAACTGCAGCACGACTTATGTCTAATTGTTTCCTTGCATTGTTTATTTTCGTATCATTCCCCGGTCGAGCTCGATGTTTCTTGAATGTTTTATTCCGACTTCTTTCAATCCGGGCAGCAAAATGTCAGCTATGCCTCTGCGAGTATACCTGAGCCTCGCACCTGCGTTTCCTGACGAAGTTATCAACCTCATAAACGTCATTTTTTATTGGCCCATTAAGGTAAGTGCAAGTCGTTATCAAAGAGTGGAATAGGCCATAGTACTTTATAATGACACGAACATAACGCTTTTACCACTAGTGGGCGGAAATGTTTGCTTTTCAGGAATTGATAGTGACTTCCACTGACATTTGAAGAGATTTGTAATACGTCTGGTGAAATCATTATAATGATATCTAGCACGCTGTCCACCACATGGAGCATTAAAGACAGGGTGTCCCATTGCAACAGTCATGAAACTTATGGGAATTCAGCGATATACCCTAACGATAACGTGTATGAATAGCTTCACGAACATATTTAGGGAAAAGTGAAAAACTATAGTTGTTTACGCTTGAAACGCACCGACCATAATCTACATTCATGATCGTACAGTCCCTGTCAGTGCGCGATGCGGGCACTGCTCCCATTGAACGCACTGTGGACCGGACCGCTGGGAACCATAGCGCGCAGTGGTCTCCGGTCTTTAGGCTGTAGGTTTCGGACGACCCGCCCAAACCTCCTCAAAATCTAGCGATTGCTGTAATATCAGTTTCCAGTTCTAGTGTTTGGACGGAAGTTCTGGACCCTGTTGCATAAAACTCACCATTGATCATGTTGATAGTGAATTTGCTAACAATTGCACCTTCTATGAAAACCGTAAATTTGATTGGCTGTCGAGCGGTGTTCCATAGCAGCTACCAGTGATGACAGAGTTACCATTAATGGTTAGTTTTATGCAACGGGGCTCTGGTTCGAAGGACATCAATCGATGCATAGATAAGTAACAACATACATACATTGGAACATAAATCAACCGATGGTAATTTACCTGAATGACTTCGTTGTTATAGTTACAACTCGTCTCGTTTCGCCAGCAAACATCTCTGGGTGCACAGACATCTTTAAAACCATCCAATCGCACTTGGCCTTGAGGACACGCCCACCCATTGACGCACATGCGGATGCAAGGCCACGCGCCCGACGGCGGCTCATGTCGCACGTCCAGGCAGGTGAAGGACTGGCAGGCCGACAGGCAGCCGTGATACGTCAGCTCGCTCCCGCTGGCTTCGATCGGGCAATTCTGAGGAGGGCGGGTCCTGCCTAATAAGGAAGAAAAGGCGGGGCCAATGTTGGTATCATTCCGTATACATCTTATGGAAAAATAAATATTGGCATTCAATGCAATGTATTTGTATTCTGCTCAGCCCATTGAAGAAAAAACCTTCAAACAATGTTGCTGAATATAGACAAGACATTAAGACATGAAACTTGTTGGCGAAATGAGAATGAGAATGCTGGCGAAAGGTTTGGAGGTGTGCACACACTGATGATGTGCATTGTCATGGTAACGGTGATGTTAATGAGGAGGGAGAAATGGCAGTAGTGATGAAGTCAATGATGACGATGAGGAGGAGGCGGAGGAAAAGCAGCAGACGAATATCATTACCATTACTGAAGACGATGATTATGATGATGATAAAAATGAGGAGGAAGAGAAGGAAAAGAAAAGAAGAAAATATGGGTCATGACACTGACGATGGTAATCACGATAATGCTGATGACGTTGATGACAACGCTGATGACGACGAAAGAAAGGATCATGACAATGATGATTATTATGTTGATGGACATGAGGAGGAGGAAGAAGAGAGGGAGGAGTTGGTCAGGCCAAAGATTGTGTTGATGATGATGCTTATGATGACATTGATGATAAACATGAGGATGACGACGAGGTGGACTATAGTGATGACGATGATGATATTCATGGTACTGGCAAAGATAAAATGCTGACGGTAATATGTTTTACGATAATACCAGTGAAGTTCCTGAATTAAGGGTGGTATGGTAATGATCGTGACGATATATGATAATCCTAACATTATGCGTAAAGCTGAGAACGATCATACCCATGACGATGATAATTGATTGATTAAAACATTCAAACAAGTATATCATCATTTAATATAACGCAAGAAAAAAATCAGAAATTGCATTGGAAGAGCTAAGTAGATTTTATCATGGGACGTTCAAATTGAAATCAGTCATCGTTATGTTATCATGTTATGTTATTATGTTATATTATGTTATGTTATGTTATGTTATGTTATGTTATGTTATGTTATGTTATGTTATGTTATGTTAAGTTATGCTATGTTATGTTATGTTATAGGTGTTCTCATTTACCTGTGAACACTTTTAAAATATTTGAATTAGTGGCCCAAATGTGCTGAATAAATGGATGAATGGATGCGTGAATGATTACTTGATTGATTGATAGATTGATGATTGATGGATGAATGGATGCCTGAATAATTACTTGAATGATCGATAGATTGATGATTGATGATTGATGGATGAATGGATGCCTGAATGATTACTTGATTGATTGATAGATTGATGATTGATGGATGAATGGATGCCTGAATTATTACTTGATTGATTGATAGATTGATGATTGATGGATGAATGGATGCCTGAATGATTACTTGATTGATGATTGATAGATTGATTTATTGATTGAATGATTGATTGATTGATTGATTGATCGATCGATTGATTGATTGATAGATAGATAGATAGATAGATAGATAGATAATTGATGATTTGCTACTTGACTAATTTAATGAGTCAATGATTTCGCAGACGAATTCGTAACATTTTATTAATTAGTATACTTGGAAGAATTTTTAATACTTAATGAGATTTTAACTTTTCGAAATTTTAAACCCAAGAATGTGTGTGCATCAGATAATTGATTGAGAACACAATGATATTCATTTTACATCGCACTTGTCATTCCACGGGGTTTGTTCTGCCAGTATCATCATAAACGAAATATGCTGGCATTTGCTATTGGATTCCAAGATGTGATGCACAATGTGCATTGTTGATTTTTAAATCTTATACACAGACATGCCTAGGTTCAAATTTGTCAAAAAATGAAATCTCAATAAATATTAAAGGGAATATCACAAGCAATGTCACGAAACATTGACATCCTTTGACGATGTGTAAAACAACTTCATTCGAGGTGGAACTTATTTCTGATCATTTTCTATAGTGGCAAGAGGTGTTTTTTTTAATCAACTAGAAGGTCAGTTTTTTCAACTTACCAACAATCGGCATTCTGTAGCATTCCACAACCGACAACAGACCGAGCAGAAAGGTGAAGAAAACTGAGCTACAATGGCGGAGATCCATCTTCAAATGAATTGACGAATTTCGATCTACAGCAAGAACTATAATCCGACGTTTGGGTTTGTCAAATATTAAAAGCGCCTGTTTGGCAGGAGAACGTCAAAATGAAGGTGTGTATGGACTATCTTTAATTCGCAGGCAAGAAGAATGAGTTCTTATCAATTAAACTACATTCACGAACTGAACAGTAAATGTCAATCAGAAACGCGAATCGTAGTTTCTCGCCAAGCAGTAAAAATGCAGAAATGCATACGTCATGTACTACACGTAGACACGTTCGATACAAACAACGTTGGTCCTCCCGTCCGTTTAGAAGAGAATGCATAAAATGGAAGGTGTTAAAGCAAATATATGATTAGACTAGATTACTACCTCAACCTTAACGAGGAACGTAGGCGGGTACCGAACTCCAGTGTTTGTTGTACTATGGGTTTCCTAAATAAATGTTGCCACTATATATATCAGGAAAGATAATTTTCCACAGCGATGCAAAATATCGAATGAAGAATCGACCACAAAAGTGAACCATTGAAATGTCAGTGGCGCGAAAACTGCTGCCGAAAAGTGCAATGGGGAAACTTTGAAAGGTAAGTGAACTGTGGAGGAAGCCACCTGCTGTATTTATCAGGCTTGTGGTGTCATGATCGGCCATGCGAGCAGGAAGCACAGGAAAGCGAGTAGAAAGATGACCGGGGATATTTGATGGCAATCACGGATTTGGTTGCCGGGCTGATAATGATACTCACTTCTGAAGTGAGTATTATACTCGTCTTCCTCATTTGTCTATCTCCCACTCTCGTATTACCTTTATCAATATTTCTCTGAAAATGCGTGTGGAAATGCTGAAAGTGTCCATAACTCCCACGGACGTAATCTCACGGGCGTAGTACGTACTCGCCACCCTCTCTCGTTCTTGCACACAACCAAGCGCATCATTTCCTCCCTTCCCTCGCCCACCCCCCCCCCCCTTCCATTTCTCGTCCCCTCTCTCTGTCTCTCTCTCTCTCTCTTCACTTTCATGCTATCTGTTTTTATTTCTGTCTCTCTGTAACCAGCACGAACATATGCGAAGTTGCACATACACAAACTCTTACGGACAAACTCGCCCCCCCCCCTTCTCTCTCTCTCTCTCTCTCTCTCTCTCTCCACCTCTTTTTTTCTCTTTCATTCTACCTAATCTCCTTTCCTTCCTGCTTCACCTTCCCCCGTATCTGAGAGAAGGCTCTATAATTGCTTATACAACTGTATAGCCATTGGAGCATTACGACTGAAACTTGACATTTCGGCTTCTTTAGCTGAACCTCGAAATCATACATTTCCCTTTTCTAAATAATTAGATCATTTATATGATTTTTAAAAACTGGAATCAGTCTTATAAAGAGGTGCGATTGACCTAACTCAATCGCAAATCCAATCCATTACCTTAAATGTACAGGGTTACGATGGATTTCAATCGTTAGTCGAGTTGCAATCGATCGTAAATCTTTATAAGACAGGACTCTGTTTAGGTATATTGATGCATATTATGGTTAATTATGATCTCATGGATATTAGTGGTACATATCACAGCGCCCGTAATCATTGGAGATCGAGCCGTTCTATCGACATCGATCGACTTGAACGGACAACAAGGAGAGGGCGGCGGTGAACTACACCCCCTCAATTCAACATCAGATCAACCATTGTTTGAAGACTGAGTGGCCCATCTGCAAAATTTATCAAACTCGACTGGAATTACTACTTTACCTTAACGATAACGTGTATGAAATTTCAGTCATAATTTCATGAGCCTTATCATATCAGGTAAAGTGAAAAAAATATCCTTGTATTTACGTTTTAAATGCATTATTTACAGCGATCGTAGTCTATACATTCGTCATTTTCGTGTACCATATTGCGCCGCTCAGTGTATCGCTCGGCTGTGCGCCCCTTGTCTTATAGCTGCGATGTACACTATTACCAAGGATGTTTAAGCACATGGATATCCAGCTGCCGTTTAATTAATGCAGATTCATTGTACTCTCCTTCTAGTCACAAAAGAACGCTTCACAAAGATTTTCTCTTTGATCTCGACGTTCAATGCCGCCGATTCTCTGGATGAGTTTTGCCTGCATTTGACGTATAAACAAAATCGGATGCGCAGAAGAATGTGGGGAAATATCCTCAACCCATATGCTTGCACAGTTGTGAGATGTAATACCTACGATGCATCAGTAAAGATTCAATCGAGGAATTGTGTTTATGGCAAAAAGGCTCTAAACGTGATATCCAGTTGAATGATAAAAGTCTCAACTTCGCAATGTTCCGCTTCATACCTGCTTAAAAAATGGCATGAAACGTTACTTTCAGATGTTTTCCTTTCAGACAAGCAACATGAAAAACGTGTCCAGCCGCGCCCAAGCTAGTATTTCCATCTCAAAAAGTATCAAATTTCGTATTCGATCGTCCTTTTTAACTACATAACAAGCACTTAGTGACAAAATTAAAAGTTCAGCAGCGAAAGCTGAAATGTATGCATGTATAGGAATGCGTATGACCTACTATGAAATCCAGGTGAACGTGACGCAATCGCGCATGTATCATATTGTTCATGTTGTTGAGAGCAGCTGCTAATCATGAATATTAAGTGGCGGCATCAAACCTTGTTCAAAGCGATATCCACATGCTTAAACATCCGTGCTATTACGGTGTTCGGTCTCTATATACAGGCTACAGGAACCGCTAGGTTTTGGACGACCCGCCCAAAACCTTCTCGCAATCTAACAATTCAGCTCAGAGTCAGTTTGCAGTTCTCCAAATTGGGAGGGTAGTTCTTAAGCAGTAGCTTCTTCCATTTTCATGTTTTTTTTACACTATTTGTTTGACCTTCAAAAGTGCTACACTGTCTTTATACTCAATGTATGCCATTGGTATCATATCTATTTAAGTGCCACATCATGTGAAATATGCAACCATGGAGTGCCACGACTCTCTGTTCTGAGCTCTTTGAATCAGCTCCATGTCTGGCAAACAGCCCATTGATCTGCTAACCAGTCAGTCATGTTGCTCATCCACGTAATCGGTCTTCTTCCGCTGCCTTTTTTTTCCATCCACCTTTCCCTCCAAACCCTTTTTTCCCGCAAAACCACCTTCACGAAGTACATGCACCCAAAATCTAGACTGTCTAATCTTAAAGGAGACTCCGGGAACTAAAAAAAACAATGCTTCGTTAAATTGGTACTAAAATTCAATATCAGTCATCTCGTTGCGGTGTTTCATATGTTTCTGTAATTAGAGAAATATGCAATTGATAAATACCTCGCGCGGAACATCGGCTATCTTGATGTTCCGTGCGTCTATTTGTTTTGCACGTCCGCTAGATCAATACCCGATAGTTATTAATCGCTTCGCGCGCTCGCTCGAAATTGTCATGCTCTCCCCGCCCTGAAGAAATGGCTGCGATCGATTAGAGTATCCTGAGATGGTATCGTTATTTATATGATGGGTAGCAAGGAAACAACGTGTATAAAACTGTAGGGGTTTCGATGCACTTTTAGGCGATGGCTTTTCATTGCAGCCCGAGGATGCATTCTTCAAACATTTCTGTTTTGGGCGAAATTATTGTGAAAGAGCTTTTTTGGGGTGGTTTCACGCGTGCAAAGAAATTTAGGCACACACCCAGTTAGTATTAAAGATAGCGTGCTCAGTCCTGTAAAGGAATGAAAAACAAGTCAGAAAAGGTCTTGGAAACAGGATTTTAACCTGTAATCTACTGCTATCGTTAAAAAAAATATCAGACGGAACTATTGAAATGTGATATTAAACTGATTCCTTATCAATTTAGAAATAAATTCAGGATCTCAAACTTGTTTTGTATATTCATATCAGATATATCTTTGATATAAAGAGAGTTAAATTTCTGCCCTGTGATACCTTTTAAGCTCAGATTGGCTCTCTGGAAACCTTCTTTATCAGTCACTCCATGCATCATTGGTGTGCACCCGCAATAACACAATCCGGTTCCCATCTCCTTATAAGGAACACGGCGATGCAACAGTTACGGCACACGGTTGGTCTCTTTGTTACGTCACGTATTAAATAAGACATGGGGAAACTGTGATAACGATACAAGTTGATTGCAGGCAAACCAGACGAGATATTCTGGAGCATGGACCATGCTCAGAGCTTTGACAGGAAATTGTGATAGCTTTTGAAAATATCATATGATGCGCAGTTGACCACTGCGATAACAAAATTCTTAGACCCCTGTTACCATGGTTACAGTGTATTAAAGGCTGGCCTCAGGCCGGCCTGATCGAATTGGCTACTGATAATCGTTTGTCTCGCAATGTAAGGTAAACGGAATCGAAAAGATCACACCGTTTCGTGCGCCGCTGCAACACTTCGTCAGGTGTGATACAAAATTGTAGTAAGTAGGGGTTTAAATACCCTATGGTCAGTGCAGCGCACTAAGTGAAATCTGCTCATAAATGGTCCAATACTAATAGCCGGCGTATCCGGGTACTTGACCACAATTTTGCATCACACCTGACGAAGTGTTGCAGCGGCGCACGAAACGTCGTGATCTTTTTGATTCCGTTTACCTTACATTGCGAGACAAACGATTATGATCAGTAGCCATTTATCCGCAATGAGTAACATAATTATTTAGTATCAAAAATCAAATTGTTAAAGAAACTACTTAAATAACGTCATTGACAACATTAAAGAACTGGAAACCGGCTTTAGGCAAAATCAAATTAATTGCTAGATTTTGGGTTGAGATTAGGACGGGTCGTCAAGCGACTCCCCAGTAGGCTAGACAATGAGACCGCATTAACGCACACCACGACTCTTCACGCTGCAGTGATGCGTTGAGGCGAGCAGAGCTACACTGACTGGTGCAATACGCAACGCGGTCGCTACGAAGCGGAGTGTTTTAAACGTTATTAAGCTATGATAGTCTCCCACTTTTCCGGAAAATATGACTATAAGCATTCATACATGTCAACATAAGGGTATACTGCTGATCCGTCGTCAATGTAACTTTTGTTAAAAGAACTACACGTACCTTTAAAGGGGACCTCCTGTTATTACAAAACCAATGCTTCGTTGTTTTGGTACTATAGAATTGAATATCTATCATCTTGTTGCAGGGTCTCAGATGATTCTTGTAATTACAGAAAAATGCAATTAATTAATACCTCGCACGGAAAATCTCGATGTTCCAAAATTTATATTTGTTTTGCACGTCAGCTACATCAATACGCGTACGTTATAGCGATCTATCGCGATAGTTGGTTTCGCTTCGCGCGCTCGCTCGAAATTTCCATACTCTTACCGCCCTGAAGAAATGGCTGCGATCGAGAGAATATCGTGAGGTGGTATCGTTATTGGACAGAACTATTGAAATGTGATATTAAAATCATTCCTTAGCAATGTAGAAATAAATTTACGATCTCAAACCTGTTTTGTACCTTCATTTCAGATATATCTTTGATATAAGACCGGTGGTACCCTTTAATTGCTACTCATGCGAAGCCTCCTGCACAACGAAAGCCGGAAGAATAGCATTGCAAGCTTCCTTCCGACTTACGCACCTGTCCTGACTTCCTGTTCTACTCTCAGAACCGTAATAGCCATGCAGGGCGCCTGTCAGGTTCAATGGTGCAGGTCCTCATGTGGAACAGATTCACGGTCTGGCAATGGCAGTATATTTGAGCTTCATATTTGGCGATGCATTGTAAAGGGACCCTACTACCCTACTCATTTTCTCCCTCATTCTCTATACTACATGCTTTGTATAAGGTCGATTTGGAACTCGCATACCTACACACGCGCGCGCGCGCACACACACACACAAAATAAACACAAACACCACACACACAAACAATTATAATAATGCAAATATCTTTTGTCTCTATTCTTCCTCTGGTTCCTCGATCTCCCTAGCTTCCCCCGTCCCTCGATCATGTCTGATTAGGCATGTCTGTCTGTCTCTATCTTTCTCTCTCCCCTTTATTTTTTGTTCTCTCTCTCGCTCTCTCTCTCTGCTAAATTGAAAAAAACCCCATGATTTTGACGTCAATGACCTTTCAAGGTCACTAGAGGTCACCAGAGGTCAAATACAAAGTGCTTCTATACCTTAAATTGAACTAAGGTCATAACGTTAATGTTAATGAAGTTAGCTTGTGTTAAATTGAAAAAAAACACATGATTTTGACGTCGGACTTCGAAATGGGACAGACAAGGAAGAATGCACAATCTGAATCAAAGGCTAACTCCGAAACCGCTTTGTACATAATAGTACCGAATGTGACGTCATTTGAGTATGTTGTCAAGACAACTGGTTCCATATAAACCATGCTGGTAGAGCAATATAGCATGATGCCAGCCATGACAGCAGGGACTCTAGACAGTTTCACAATATCACGCCAGTGAAATTGTCGCTTTCAAGAGTGATGTTGTTTAGAACTAGAAACCTGCCTAATATGACGACACCACTTCGGTACATTCACACTGAACATGGTCTTCTGTTACGCGGACAAAATTAAAAAGGCACCCTTTGAAATTGTGTCTACATAACAAACGTGTCTAACACATTCTGATGTCACATATATACTAAAACCTAAAACGGCCTTGATCAGCGCAATCGTTTCTAGTGAAAGAGAGCTGATGTAATCTGGACTAGATTACTGGTAGTTGTGACATGTTCATTGCAAGGTGTGTGATTGCCAATTGAGGATTTCCTCCCGATATAAGGCCTTAACCTGTCGCTTAAATGAATGCAATATTTAACACGATAATAAAACCAATACGTCTGGTCTGCTTGCCTTATAAGGGAGAAAGCTGTTTAAAGGGCAAGTCTACCCTGAAGTTCAGTTGGTTTTGATAAAACCAAAAACATAATGAAGGTTTAAGGAATATCTTTACAGGATAAGGGTGTAATGATCTTTTACAATTAATTTTGTGACGTCACGTGCGAGGTGCTCTCCCACATGTTATGTGCTGTATATGACTCCATAAATTGCTCTTTTTCTGTTGTTTTTTTTTTTTTTTTTTTTTATCCCAAGAGGTATATGTCTAAAAATATGTTTCTAATGATATAGCAAGTGCATAGGTAAAATTATGCGTATCCGTTTCGTAGGAAATTTGACATTTTCAACAAAAAAATAGTACGCAACATATGGGAGAGCATCTCGCACATGACGTCCCAAAATCAAACCGAAAATCCTACCTTCCTTATCCTTTGACTGATTTTCATCAAACCTTTATTTACATGTTTCTTTCACGTTTCTAATTTCCATTAAAACCTACTTAACTTCATAGTTTGCGAATATATCGTGCTGGAGTTCCTATACTTCTTTCCAAACCCTCCAAGAGGTATTAGCCAAGAGCAATAATATTTACGAGCACCCAAGAGTAGCCAAAATTAGCAAAAAAAGATGCCAAAGTCAACAGAACGCACAATGGGACTCCAAATACACACCGTAGACCTCCGCATGACCCTCAAAATTATTGTTCTGTGAATTGAATCAGTATCTTCATGATCTTAGAAGAATTACCCGGAAATAAATAAAACCTCTGTATGGCGATCCCTAAGCTGTAACGATTACTAACTCTTGGCTCATTTGGCTGCTCTTCGCGGATTAGTAGGACCTCTCTGGTATGACCATCAGGACTATCGTGCGATAGCCATAAAGCGATCGGACGTGTCGGTGGGAAACCTCTTTCCGTTTGAACATGAGCTTATATCAATCCTAGCACAATCCAAAATATCGCGAATAATAGCAATCGTTTAACATTTCAGACGCGTGGGACAGTATCACTTTGAATTTATAATGTAATAACACTTTATTTCTGGTTTGTTCGCACATGATAAACTGAGGTTGATTTGCGGTTAGTCACGACTATTTGATATACAATCAGTTGGTCTGTGTACACGTTGGGGTGGCGTACAGCGAATATGCGAACAAAATGAGACGCTCGCGTATTTTAGTTTCTACCGAAAGCCAACATACCAAACACACACACTTTCAGAACTTCCAACGGTAAGTGAATAGTATATGAATAACTGGATTGCCACGTTAAACCTCTCAGTATCAATCCATGAAAAGCCCACTGGATTAGGTAGGCTATGGTACTGAGAGGGTTAAGTACGGTCCCCTTACTTGAACCTCTCTGTGCAACTTAACGTGATGCTCTGTTGGAAAGTGGCGGATAAGGGAGGGAATGTTTATGGGTTTAAGCAAAACATTTGAAGGGGATAGACAATTCCAGATAGGAGGGTTAAGGGGTTAACCTGGGCCCCCTCTCCTTCCCTTGGGATCTCAAAAAACTAAAGGGGATAATTGTTCAATATGACTTCCCCCCCCCCCCCCTCCAAAAAAAATAAAAAAATAAAATAAAATAAATAAATAAATAAAATAAATAAATAAATAAAGAAATAGAAATAACACTTCTTCCAACCATAGAGCTATATTTAAACACAGCTCTATGCTTCCAACCAATATCTGAACCTTCCTCACCAAATAAAAATCCGCCCCTGTTGGATACGTGTGTATTAGACGCGTACAAAAATGGAGCTGCATAGCACACGACACAGGTTAAAGTCTTTTTCTTTTATTAAAAATCGAAACCAGTGTATGCCGAATCATTTTAATTGTTCCTTTTTCATTCTACTTGTTTCGACCTCTGAATCATTTCCCGTTTACACGTTTCCAGTTAGGTCTACTCCTTGCCCACACATGTTTTTTTTTTTTTTTTGGCTTTCAGTTTCCGTGACTATCGTTTAGATTCACCAGCGTGAGAAAGAAGTGGTGGTGGTAGGGGGGAGGGGGTGGGTGAGGGGGCGGGGGGGGGGGGGGGGGGGGTTGAGGGGCGGGTGGTGAGGGATGTTGATTGAACTGAACTTATTTTATTTTGTTAAGTCAATTTTGTACATTTCATTTTATTATTTGTTTGTTTTTGTTTGTTCGTTGTTGTTGTTTACCCAATGTATTAATATGTCGCAATTTGTCCTAAGTCCATTGTTCTTACCTGTGCATTGTAACTATAATATTGTTACGATGTTTATACTGTTCACGGACTCGCGGAAGAACAGCAATGTACAGAGGCGAGAACTCGGCCATTAAAAATAATAAATGCAATAAAAACTGAGACCTTCAGAAACTTTTTGTCGATCTTTGTCACGTGATCAGTACTATGATACGATAATACCGACGCCCCTTTGGTGTCTCAAATGAGGTTAGCTCCAACACAATGTAATAGAATGTGTAACATAATACTTGGGGAAACAAACCGATAGCATCCGAACTGGGATGTCCATAATGACGTCACATTCCTCATCCGCTCCACACGATTCTGTCTTTCTTCTTCCCTCACCTCTATCTTTACATCTCCTCTCTATCTTCCCTCTCCCTCGTTCCCCGCTCTTCCGATGGCTCACCCCAAAACAAAACCCTCTCCCATTCCCACACCCACCCGGGCTCTCTTCATTTCAAACATTATTTAGGAGTTTATCTGGCTCTCTTAGATTAAAGGGGGAAGTCCATGCTGAAGTTAAGTTAGTCTCATCAAAAGCAACATAAAAGGAACACGCTAGTAAAGGTTTGACAAAAATCCGTCAAAGGATAGAAAGTCATGATCTTTCAAAATTTGAAATTTGCTGTATAATTCCATGAATTGCTCGTTTTCTGTTTTTGATTAAAGAATACTTCTATTTCATGGTATGGTATATTTGTTAGCATAATGTGTCTAATGATATATCAAAAGCACAGGTAAAATAATGCATATCCTTTCGAGAACGTGGTCATTTAAAAAAAAAATAGTGCACAAGTCGGTCATGACGTCACAAAATCAAAACTTTTAACAATTCGTAATTTTCTTATCCTTTGACAGATTTTCATCAAACCTTCACTTATATTTATCGTTCATGTTTCTGCTGATATCAAAATCAACTTAAAGGGCCCCTGTGTTCAAAATATATGTTGACTTCTGCTGATGCAACTTAATATGTATATAACAAAATCACTAACTGTTCAATGGAAATATGTGTCCTACATTTTAAAATAATTTTTCTACATTTTTTTCTCAGCACTGATAAGCCCCGCCTCCAACATATACTCCAACTCAAGATTCCCCCTGTGACATCATCAAAGGTAGAAATTAGCAGGATAATAGACATAATTCATGCACAAACTAAACATTGCAATGACTACCTGCAAGTGTTTATAATAGCATCACATAGCTAGCACATTTTTGACATAATGAAACGATTATTCCCTCATGAAAGCTTGTTAGATGGTTTTGTGTGAAGACATGTGATGCTCTTGTGGGCAGGTGAAGGTAGTCATTGCAATGTTAATTTGGGCATAAATTATGCTTATTAACCTGCTAATTTCTACCTTTGATGATGCCACAGGGAGAATCTTGAGTTAGAGGATATTTTGGAGGCGGGGCTTATCAGTGCTGAGAAAAAATAAAGAAAAATTATTTTAAAATATAGGACACATATTTCCATTGAACAATTAGTAATTTTGTTATGTACATATTATGTTGCATCAACTTAAATCGACATACATTTTGATGACAGGGGACCTTTAACTTCAGGGTGGACTTTCCCTTTAATGTTGCCCTTTCCTGCAGCATCACGAGACGTTAAATTAACGCCCTCTACGTTCGTCTCCTTTGTTATCCCATGTCTACTACACTGTACCAATACCCCAAAACCTTACACATGCACGGTCAATATCATACACGTATACACACGGGAACAAACTTACACACACACGTACAAGCACAACCCACACACAAACATATATTCTCTCTCTCTCTCTCTCTTCGTACTCTAAATCTTTTATGTCAAAATATCTCCTCTATCTCTTAACATGCCACATGTGATTTCACTCTCAAGTAATACACACAAATAAATTGTTTTCATTAATCATCATGACATTCATGTTTACTATCAAATTAATATCATGTACTGTTAACATTGGTTTGCATCACAATCATAATGGGAGGAAACACACTGCACATACATGAACACACACACAAAAATACATGGATATAGCACAAACACATGCACACACACACAAGCACAGCCCATACACAAATCCATACGCATACACGCTCTTCCCCAAAATAGTTTCATATTCTATACTTTATCTTTATGAACTTCATCTAGCATATAATGTAATACATGTACTGAAATACACAATTCTTCTTTTAATCCTTTTTGTGAAACAAGACAGTAAAACATAAGCTGTAAAACAGTGTCTCAAATGGTGTGTGTGTGCGTGTGTGTGTGTGTGTGGGGGGGGGGGGTGGGTGGGTGTGGGTGGGTGTATGCAGATGCTTGTTTTATAGTTTTAAGATATTACTACATTACCAGATGACCTTTTTTTTTTTTGGGGGGGGGGGGGTAAAAGTACACATAGTGAGCATGTTGGGTTTCCTTTTTTACTCGCATCACAATTTAAAAAAATAAATCTTAAGTTGATAGATCTTGTCCTCATGGCTAATACATGAACTGATTTTGTTATTTCAGTCATTCAGGAGATTCATGCAATTTGTGCTGACTTACTCAAATATTCAACCCTCTTTAAAGCTTCAGCTTTAGTTTATTACAAGCTGTTAACATAAAAAAGTGCAACCAAACGATTTGGAGGAGAAACAGTGCTCATACCAATATATCTGATTATTACCTGAATGAGGCATTTTGGAGACACGATATAAACGCGTATTTTGTCTGTCTAACTGATTAACTCAACATAAACTACGTCACAATGGCTTGGTCAGCGATCAGCTGAATGACGAGTGACCATAATATTCGTACACCCCTCCTCCCTGAAAAAAGTTATTTTCCAATTGCACCTACGTACAATAATTAGCGGTCCATAATATCCGTATTCCAAGCTCATCAATTCCCCAACGCGTGCCTGGGATTGTTTGTAAACAACAAATATGGCAGCCTCCAGCAGCAACAGGTTTGCTTCTCTCGACGAACTGTTAGGAGTTACTTTCAAAGTTCAACTTGGTTACGCGTTTCTTTTTCCTATTCCTAAAATGTTCAGCTTGCCATTGCCATTAACAGTTTATTTGTGGAGATCATAAAAAGAAAGTACATTGCAGACATGACAAGAATTGACACTAAAGGCTTGACCAAGGTAAGTCCAACAATTAAGTTATATAATTTATCAATATGTTAGTTTAATGTACCAGAAAGAGTTGAACAGGTAATAATAATAATATTGACTGGCGTTACTTTCGGGAGGTACCAAAAATATTTCCCTCACTAGACCCATATTGCCCTCGTCTTCGACTCGGGGCAATATGAGACTAGTTTGGGAAATATATTTGGTATCTCCCTCAAGGCCAGTCAATATTATATAAGTATTTTACAGAAGCCAGCTTTTGCAATGCTGATTCCAGAAGACAAAACATTTAAACCAGTAGCAGCAGTATTGGGAACCCTTCTAGAAAAAAAATTGGCGGACCAATTCATCAAGAAAGTTTAAACAAGTTTCTATTAAGTGTCTTTTGAACTCTGAAGTGTAACATCATAACTTTGCTCTCTTTGATTTCTCTCCCATTTCACCTGTCCCTCCTTCCATTTCTTCGAGCTGTTTGCCTGGACTCTCTCCCCTGGTCCGATGGATGTATCTCTCCACAAACTCCTCTCTCATGTCTGTGAAGGGCGTGGCTGAGTCGGTCTTAGAGGGGAGGATGCCCAGGGCTTGTCTGGCTGAAGGGATCTTCAGAAGGATGTTCTGACCAAGGCCATACATGGCCGACACAGTCCAGTACAGTGACATGGCCTGGTAATCAATGAAGGACGAACATGAGCAAAAAATCTAAATAATCAGAACAAACACTAATTCTAAAAAGTCACAGCTCCTCCCAAAAAACTTGACATCCTTTGATATTATGATGTTTAAATTTCAAGTTGATTCGAGTTGTATGTTTTTGTCATAATCTTTCAGTGTTAAAAATCTTTTTTGGATCTGTTCTTAACTAAGCCTCATATATGCAGGCTGACCTTTTTCTACTCGGATACTGGGCAGCGCGGCTCCGGCGCAATCTGCAGTCTGGACAATACAACTGGTTATCAATTAACTTTAAAAAAAACTTATAGGGACTATGAAGCCGCACCCCTTTGGTTACTGCAGTTTGGGGTCAAATTTTGACATCCTGATTGGACCAGGGTTAGCCCAGCCCGAAAATCTAACCACACGCAGTTAACAAATGGGATGGTATTCCAAAATTCCTCCGAAGTTTTCTCCTAATTGCTTAAGTTAAGAGGTGCCTAAGTGAGCCCAGATGTCCTCCTAGGGCGCTCTTACCGTAATGCAAATTAGCGAGGGTTGGACCATGCCCAGTGCGCATTTCCTAGCCAATGGAGGGAAGTGTTTCATTTATGAAGAGCCAATCACAATCACAACATCTCATTGGGACTTTCCCCCAGACTTCTTCCTGATACTGTGGATGCAAAAAATATGTGCGTGCATATCAATCTTGCACCCGTGCCTACGCAAATAAATGCTGCTCGCTTTTTTTTGCATGCATTTGTTATGAATGGTAAGAACAGGGGGTGGCTCTCCTAAATATCATAAATAGCATAAATTTGAACGAAGACAGGAGAAAACTTAGGAGGAGAATTATTAGAAATGTTAAAAGACATTTCGGAACAGCAGTTAGGAGAAAACCTTGAGTTTGGATAAGATTTCTCGTAAGTGAGCATTTTGAAATACCAACAGAAGTAACATGAAATGACTCACTGCTGGGACGTAGGCTGCTACTGGGATCATGACCAGAGAGATGGCCCTCAGAGTGTTGTTGACACCGCGCTGAAATCTTGTCACCCTGCCCTTATGAAGTGCGTGCATCTCGATGTTAGTCAGATTGAGTAACCCCACCAGGACGGGGAGAATCAGGGTAGGGTCTGGAGCTGCAAGACTAGGAAACCACAGCGCTCCTCCTGTCGCTAGGTCAGGCACAATGCTAGCTGGATCTATCAGTTATAATGTGGAGGATGAAGGATGTTAAGACATTTCAATTCTTGTGATTAAGATTCCTCACATTTCATTTCCTTTATAAATCCTCAGCATTCGAACACTGTAACATGCAAGAGTGATTATATGTAAATGTACTTAAATGCTTTGCCTTACATTGATTTCTGTTTGAATAAAAAATGCACGGAAAATTCATGTATTCTGCCCCGTTTGTTGTTGTTGCTCTATTTCCCGACTGGGCAAACTTTCACCCTTTGTGTGCCAGATAAATTTTTGACCTGTAAAAGGGCTAGCCTGTTTTTAAGGTCATCTTTGCAATTAATACCAGTACCGAGCCGTGCTTACCGACATACATCCTTTCTGAGAAGGCTCCTGTCATGTTGCGTAGTGAGAGGGAGAGGAAGATCCACATGGGAAGCTGGACCAGGAACAGAATAGACCCCTTGGCTGGATGGCAGTTGTCTCGTACATACAGCTCCCTGGAGTACCGTTTCACCTTTAATAATAATGATAATAATAATAATCATCATCACCATCATCATCTTTTTCAATGTTTTTACCAATATCATCATCATTGTTATTATTATCATCAATATCATTATCATCCTCGTTATCGAAGTACTGTTTCCCCTTTGATAATGAAGATAATAATAATCATTATCAGCATCATCACCACCATCATCTGTTTTGTTGTTCATCAATATCATAATCATTTCCTTTTTTATCATCAATTTCCTGACAATTAAAGATTGTCCGTCCCTTTTGCAAGCTTAAAATTTGAAATCGTCTATCACGATCGTAAATTGAAGAAAGTGTGATTCAAGACCATTTCTAAGAATATAGCATGTTGAAGCTTTCTGTAAATGTAAAATATTTCAGCCGTTAAATTTCAAACCGACTTTTTTCGTACTACGAAAAAAGTATTAGTCTTTGTTACAGTATCTATGTGGTTATTATCCGTGTGTGAAATCCTAATTTTATGAGTAACTACCAAACTTTGGAGATGATTCTTTCCATAGAACCATTTTTTTCATAATGCGTTTTATAATTCAATAAACAGATTAATCAATAAAGCAGATATTTGAACACAAACTGCTAAGAGCCTGAGGTAAAGACTATTAATCAGACGTTGTTTACGTGCATAATTTGAATTTCACACTACGTATCAGTTTCAAACTGTGAATATAGAGCTTGTTTACACTTCTCTATATGTTTTGCCAATGTTTCGATGGTTTTGTGGTGATCTGAAAAAGGGACTGGCTGTCTTTAAATGAAAGAAAAAAAATGCAATACATCCTGCTTCATTTAAAGGGAGATATATCTCAAAAAATTAGCAGAACAAAAGAAAAATCTTGCAATGCAGCTTTTGCTGTGATATACTTCAGGGCCTCAGGTGGATTTCCAATACAATGCAGATTGGAAGAAGAGGTAGAAGAGGTAGAAGAGATGTAAAAATACAATAATAGCACATACCGGTACAGAAATAATGCTTCTAGCTGCCTTACCAAGCCCACAAAGACACGCTGGGCCCTCTTCTCCGACCACTTCTCACTCTTGGCCCTGGGAGCATACCGCTCTACAAACGCTCTCTTCGCCATGGCAACCACCTCCGGCTGTAGCGCCTCTACCCTCGCCCGGATGTTCTGGGAGTAGACGGCCAGGGGGAGTGTGAGGGTTAGGCGGAGGACAAAGGTTGTCGCCACGAGAGTGCCCCACCATGGGAGACCAGTCATTGAGTGCGCATACTGGAACACACCCTCTGCCAGTTGAACAGGCTGAGAGTTCAGAAGGCCCTCGTACAAGGTCGTTGGCTCAGTTGAGCTGTAACGGACTGACTGGCTGGTGCAAGATGAATAGCCTCGGCACGGCTGAAGGAAAGAACTGGCATGTTGCATCGATCCAGACAAGATAATTGGTGTAGAGATATTCAGCTTCCTGCAATTCGTGGTAGCGATTGACCTAAAATTTTGGTGTCCAGCGGTCGAAAGAGATGCCGTACTATCATTTTGCAGATGTCTGGCATTGCTCTTTTCATGGCTTGTTTCAAGTGATGATGTCCTTGTTTGCTTGTTGTGCTCAGTAGATATTACACAGTTTGCAAGATTTGACACTGGATACAGGCAGTGATATCCACATTTATTAGCTGATGGGCTTATTCTATAGTTGTGTCCCTCACAGTTTGGTATAGTCTTTGAGTAAAAGACAGCTGGAGTTGTCCTTAGATGGGATACACTGAAGAAAGATGAATGACAATGTTGGGCTAGGACTGGCATAGTCCTTTGCAGGAGGAATATCTTAGCCAGCTGTCTGGAGGCTAAATAGCACATTGTGAGAGGCCTTCCTGCTCTTGCAGCCCCGCATTCAATAAGTAGGAGGTTATCTGCATGAAAAGGAATAAGTTATGAAAACATTGAGTAGACATTTCAAGTGAGCACCAGACAGTTTGGGTGGTCATTTGCATGGGCTCCCACAAGTGGTAAAGCCAAACCCAAGGACCAAGGAAAGAGAGTTTTGAAAGTGAATACAACAAGACCATATTCTTATTTATTTCCACATTTTCAAATAAACAAACGATGGACATAATGAGGACATAAAGTTGGTATGAAAGGTAATTAAAGTGGATGAGCACAATCAATAAGTTATTGAATTCCCTAGTATTTGGGCTTGGCCAGAACTTGACTTTCTCTGTAGAAAGGATGTGAACATAAAATTGAAAGTCATTATGACAGAGTATAGATTTAGATGATATCCACTTTTAGAAATTTAGACTTCATTCATTTCACTCTGCTCAATTAATCTCGGAGATAATCAGACCATTCATTTAAGGTC
The DNA here is from genome assembly GCA_963669155.1 of Arbacia lixula. NCBI lineage: Eukaryota > Metazoa > Echinodermata > Echinoidea > Arbacioida > Arbaciidae > Arbacia > Arbacia lixula. The sequence goes on from OZ022593.1 coordinate 188,651, forward strand.
TAAGGCAAGAGTTCCACATGCACCCCCCCCCCCCCATAAAAATTTAAAAAATGCATATATTTATACATAATTTTATATATATCATCATAATATAACATAATTAGGAGGAGGAAGTGACAAAAATTAGGTTTTGGGTTAGTTTTAGGGTTAGGTTTAGGGTTAAACGTCACGGGTAGCTAGCCGCATAGACTCCCGGGGCTAGGCCGGCTCGGCTTGGGGCTAGGGCCTAGCTAATGACGGGTGCTAATGCAGACCTAGAAATCACTTTTTTGGACGAATCCAATGGCTAAGGAATTGTCTAGGGTTAGGGTTAGGGTCAGGGCTAGGTTTAGGTTTAGGGTTAGGGTTAGGGTCAGGGTTAGGTTTAGAGTTCAAATTCATAAAATATGTGCCAAAGCATTTTACTTACCGACCGTCTGAGTAATCATGATAACGCCCTCTACGACACTAAAGAATTAACACATACAATAAATGCCTAATAGCTTACAACACCTTAGATTCTCAACTCGTCTACGTGGTCTAGTGAAGAAGGCTATGTACTAAGGACTCAATGATCGGGATCAAATCCAGTAGCGGATTTTTGCAAGGTATGAAATGTAACGTTCTAAGTGAATATATATGTGAAATGTGACTTGTGTAATATGAAGTATGATGCGAGTGCCTCAAACCGGCCCTCTTGTTTTCTTTTGAATATTTTCATTCCAAGATAACCAAATAAAATTCTAAAATTTCACACACAAATCAGCAAAATAATGCTCTTTAAAAAAACATTTTTGGATTGAAGATCAACGATAACATTTCGGAGAAATTGCGCTTCGAATATCGCTCGATAAAACGTCGCACATTCACAGCACTGAACCTTGAAACCGGCCCCTCCCGATAATGTGCGATATCTCCGTCAATCCGACGAGTACAGTGCCGACATTTCACCAGTATTGCGTCTCGATCATGCTCGTTCCAGTGCAGTGAAAAAATAACTGGAAAGTTTCGGCGATTGACGAGAAAATCACGGAAGTACGAACGCAAGTTGAAAAACGGAGGTGTTTCAAACGAAAATGTGCAATTGCCAAATAAGTGCACATTTTGTCTAATTTTGCTTCCGAAAATCTTGCATTTGGTTTACTAATGCGTAAATACATATATACAAATATATATACATAAATACAAATCGGGCATCCAACCTTCGGTAACGCGCACTGCGCAGAAATACGCGGGGGCCGGTTTCAAGGGTAGGGGCCGGTTTGTGGACCACTTATGATACCTTGTAATGGAGAGATCTATAGAGAGAGTGAAGGATGGGAAGAGAGAGAGATATAGAGAGAGAGACAAAGAGGGAGGTAAACACATCCGTAATTGACTTTTTAACGCTCATTTATTCATTTTCAATTTTTTTATTTTTCACTTTTAACCCCCCAAAAATACCTCCCCCCATTTTTTACTCATCCCCCATCAAAAGAATCACCCTCTTTTTTTTAGATAGACAGTAGTCTAGGCTATTAAAAAAAAAAAAATATGGGTAGGGGGGGGGGGGTGCATATGGAACTCTTTCCAAGTCTAACTATGCAGCATGACCTATCTTCCATAAAACCAAGCAAATAAACACATTATAAGAGTACAAACAACAGTTTATCACTATCAGTATCACTCAATCATCTAATCTAAAAAGGCTTCATAATAACACAAACTTCAACTAATGGGACTATGTAAAATATGCGCAATTCAAACATGACAATTATTCCGTAGAACGCAAACAAGTATCAAAATATTTCACGACATATACATTGAAAATCACATAACAGACATAGCTGCAGTTACAAAGTTTGTTTAAATAAATATAAACTATTTTAAACATTATTTTAAAATTATGTTGAATGCTCACCTTGCTCTCACTTTCTTCGTACTGTCACGAGATGGCGCAATATTTTTATTAAATGGAAATCACCATTGACGACAGGAAACGCCGCTGAAATTATTGTTAAAATCATCCTTGTTTATCAGCAAAGGGGGACTATCGAATATCAAATTTTCTATAGTTTTCGCAGTGATTTATTCAAGAATGCCTGAGAACGCCTTAGTAACTGTCAAATATGGACCCTACCGGTCTTGCGGGGTAGCAACACACCGAACACCGAGGCTGGATGGATTGCAAGGTAGTTGAATGCTGTCCCATATGTTTATATTGCTGTAGAGTCCAAGGCTATGTTGATGCATTATCTCCAATTTACACTATCACTTCGCTGCTAAATTAATGCTACATTGCTGTCATGCGTATTTGCCCTAAACCTACATGTATTAAACTGTGATCAAGACAAAAAATGATGATAAAGAGACCTGCAGCTAGACTGATGAGTGATGGCAATGGCATCTTGCCACTATAATCTAGAATTAAATTAAAAGTCTTAGTCTAGACCATTTAAAAAAAAAAATAAATTGTTTATGCCTTTGCCTTGGAGTTTAGGTCCAATAAATATGTGCCGTATGCAAAATGGACCCATCATTAAAGAGACAAGATTACATCGGTCTGCGGCATGCAGCCAGGTTTAACATGTAGGCAGCACTGTCTGAATTAATCTAAACATTTAACACAACAGACTATTATTAGGGTCTAATCTGCATAACTTTCAAATCTTCTCAATCTCAGTCACAGTCTCAGACTGGGGCTTTTTGTAGCTGAATCAGACCTCCTCTGAACAAATTTGTTTATGTTTGCTGACTACTATTATCGTGTAAAAACAACTTCATCGCTAAAAAAGTACATGTCACTTGGAATGCGCACAACACGTCCAATGATCCAGTACCGTGATGTGCATGAAAACTGCATTGTCCTTTCCAAATTTCAGTTTGAATGTGTATGTGCACTTCATGATCAATTGCATCAAATTTAAGGTGTTGAATAAACTGTCAATCCTCTGTGTCTTGACCTTTTTTTAATTCTACCATTCTCACTCATCACGTACATGAAATTGCACTTTTACTTTACTTTGTTTCTGTCATTCTGATTGCCAGCATTACTGAAAGAGCATGGACACACAGTCGAACTTGAAGAAATTGAAGACTGGAACATGATTCAGCTGATTGTGAACGGAGAAATGGTTTATCAGTGCGACATCAGGGAACTTGACTATGGTATGTTGATGCTCATTGTTTGTGCTCTCATAGCATACACTGTACATATACTTCACCACTAAGCATTATTGTTCTAGGATTACATGATAATTTCAATTCATCTGAAAGAACATTTTGTAATTGAAGAATAGAACCTTACATATAAATACAATCCGTCTTTAAATCAATTTTGCATTGTGTGATTGTATAGATTGGTGCTCACAGCAGGATAAAATTGACTATCAGCTTAGTGTAAAACTTGATGTTCTGTTGGACTATTTTTAATTCTAGCTTTGTAAAATAAAAATTGTCTTTATATCCAACCTTTATTGAAACATTTGTGTTATGTACTTTAGTGAATATGTTTGTCTTACAGTACATTGAAACATATGTATCTGAAAATGTAAGTGGAAGAAAAAAAGCATTTGTGAATATGGTACATACAGTGTAGATGTAATTGAATGAATCAAAACTACAATATCTTCTCTTAATATATTCAGTTTGTTGTTGTGTGTCACATACTTCAAATGACAATCTGATCATTTACATGCTCTCCCCCCCCCCCTCCTTAAATCCACCTCTCTGTATCTCTCTCTTTCCCTTTTTATCTCTATCCCTCTCGCTCTCTTTTTCTTTCTACCTTTCTCTTCAAACCTCCTCTCCCTCTGTGTGCGTGTGTGTGTGTGTGTGTGTACATTTCTCTCTCTCACTCTCTCTCTATCTCTCTCTCTCTCTATCTCACTTTCTCACTCCAACTCGTGCTCTCTCTCTCTCTCTCTCTCTCTCTATCTCTTCCTCTCTATCTCTCCCTCTCCCTTTATCTCTCCTTTTCTCTTCCACCCTCCCCTCTCTCTTTATTTTTTTTCTCTCTCTCTTTCTTTCTCTTCCTCTCTTTATATCTCCCCATCTCTCTCTCTCTCTCCCTTTCTTTCTCTGTCTTTCTCTCCCTCTTCCTTGTTGATGCAGGAGGTGACGGACAGCTGGACGATCATTGCCACAGTGCTCTGGAGGCAGTTACCAAGGCTTTCTGATCTCAGTCAAAATATCAAAACACCCTGAAAAACTGCAACATTGGAGTGCAGTAGAGAGAAATAATGAGTTTGACATTGCTTAACACCCTCCATGAGGAAACTTGGAACTTACAAACTGACTACACTGTGGTAATCCAACTTTGTGATGTAATAGCAATTTTTTGGCAACTGAGCAGAAATCATCAACGAGGATGTTTACCTCTGATACTTGGATTAAAAAGCGCCATAACTTCAACTTTCTCTCAACTAATCACTCAAATAAATGTCTCTGGTCTGAAAATTGACATTTTGATGATATTACCTCTTGAATGGCACTGTTGTTGTTTCTGTGCATTTACATGTATGTAACGGCTGCTTTTACACGTGCAGTAAGGGGCATCCAAGGCTCATTGCTTAATAGCCTTGGATTAATTTAATCTATAATTTGCATGTTTGAAACTAGAGCATTTGGTGAAAAATATCTTCAATCTCCTATCCATCATGTGTAAGTTATGTGATGTTTCTGGAAAATATACACACTATTCTTCACAAATGTATGTCATTGATATGAATGCTATAACATAATAATCCTAAACCTGTGTTTTTTATTATTGTGATCTGTTTGTGATCTTTTGGATCTGCATAGAAAATACCTGCACAAAAAGTATGATAAAGCATACTGTGCTCTTATAAATGATATCTCCCATTGCTTTATCATATACATGTATAATGATGTATAATCAACATTGCACTGTATTGAATAACCAACAAGCAGATTTCAGTTGATATCATATCTTTAACATGCCTCATCCTCATGTGTGTTCACGCGAGAGGTGTTTATGAATATTTCTCTTTCAAATGACCGAGCATTTTTGTCAATAATATTTTGAATTACTTCTAATATATCTCTGTAACATTATCAAAATGAATTGTTTGAAGCAACATTCAAGGGTAATAATGAAGTTCAGGAAACTAGAAAGAATACCAAAACTAATACTTGGTGTGTTATGCAAACTTGAGATCATGTATATTTAGATGTATCATGGTGATTAATTGTATGCTGTACATAGTGTAAATAAATAAAGTGTATCTTGTAGCATGCTGTTTTTTATTGCTCTTTCCAAGCCAGATTTGATTACTTTTTATTTGAGAAATCTTTGAGATTACTCACACTGATTGTGTGCATGTGTGTGAGTGCTTGTGTGTGTATGCATGTGTGTGTGTGTGTGTGTGTTACTTTCTCTGGCTCCCACATGGAAAAACTATAAAAAAAAATGTAGGCAGAATGATCAGAGAATTACAATATTGAGCAAAATTTGAGAAGTGATCAAGTACGGTTACTTTAAGCATCGATCATGATTAATAGATAGGGGTAATTGTTAAATTAGTGATTTTTCAATGCAAAATAATGGTCAAATAATCACTAAATCTTCAAATTGGCAACACACTAACGGTTGGAATCCCACTTTTGCTCTTTAAATTGGCATTATTATCGTTCTTACTTGACTGATTTTGACAGTTTTGTTCAATTATAATGACATTTTTAATTCCGTTTTCTAATAAAAAAATGACTTGGAAAAATAGTCTTTATTTGCCAACTTAAAAAGCCAAATGGTGATCAGTTCGCACTAAAATCGGCCTTCATACTGAATGGGATTTGCACTGGTGATACAATTAACACAAAAAAGTCATGACCAAAAAAAAAAAAATGAAATTATACACATCGATTATTCACTGCATGAGAGTACAGTATCAATTTTCTTCAGATATCCTAAAATACGTTACATTGACTTACAAGCACAAACATGCATCTTCACCTCGTAGTTATAGTAGTTGTTGAACAAAATATCTTATACTTTTGAAAAATGATTACAAATAATTTACAACTCGAAAGAAGCAGTTTATTATTATAAAGTTTATTATTATAAAGTTAGAAGATGTCTTTTTTTTTTTTTTTTTAGAAATAGTGCAGGTGATTATATGCATGTTGAATCTGTACATTTTCATTGATAGTAAGATTATCTTTTTTATAATTCTATTTTTATTATAGCAAATTAAAATCAATTACAAGATTTACACATGATTATTAAGTGATTGCAAATCACATGAGCACAATTGGCTAAACAAAGAGAGTAAGATTATCTTCATGTATGCGTATCAATGTAATATTTCTTCAATGAAATGATGACTAACTACAAACTAAAAAGGACAGGAACGAGGGACAAGAAACGGATGACAGGTGCAGAGGGTAAGCTCGATGCAAGTGGCCTGTTTTGTGTGTGTGTGTTTGAATGAGATAGATACTTGAGGGATTTGGGAAAGAGAGAGTGAGAAAGTGAGAGAGAAAGAAAGTAAGAGAGAGAGAGAGAGAGAGAGAGAGAGAGGGAGAGAGAGAGAGAGACAGGGTGGAGGGGAAGGGGGTGGGGGGGGGGGCGTGAAAGAGATATAGATAAGCCTGGATAATGAGAGCGACAGGGAGAGAAAGAGCAAAGGAGAGAGGCGGCGGGGAAAAAAAGAGGATGGGGTGCAGGGAGAGAGATATAGATAAATAATTAGAGAAAAGAGAGAGAGAGAGAGAGAGAGAGAGAGAGAGAGAGAGAGAGAGAGAGAGAGTTGAGCTCGATGAAAGTGTTTATTTGTTTGTGTTCGTGTGTGTTTGTGTATGATTTTGTGAGAAGGGGCTCGATGTATAAATTGGTAGAGAGAAAGAGAAATATGGAGACATCAGAGGGAGGGAGAGTGGGGGTACACTATGATACGCCTTAGGTCCGTTCAGAAGTAGAGAGGGGTAGAGAGAAAGAGAGGGAGAGATGGGAGGCAGAGGTGGCGGGGGGGGGGGGGGGGGTGCGAGAGTGGGAGTACATTATGAAAACGTGTACAATCCGTCCGTGCCCCCCCCCCCCCCCCCCACCACCACCACCACACATGCACATACACACTATCTTCCATTTCCCATCGCACACACATATCATGTTATCTCTTAATTTTAACTCACCAACATAACATGTGACATTTTATTCTGCAAACTGGGTGTGATAAGGGTGTGGGTGGATCACATAGGGGGTGTGTTCCCACTCCCTCCGACCTTCTACAAAAAACGTACCGGCTTACGGAGACAAAACTCCCATCTTTTATGTAACGAGTTTTCAATTCGCCTTTTGTGTGGCATCAACGTTTTACAAGTTGTGTTTGTGCACCTGTCTTTTAGATACGTCAGCCATATTGTACACATGCGCACCACGTCATTTGCTCCAGTGGTCCAATATCCCCATTGACAAAATACACGATAATTTATTCACGTATTATGCATTTACGTCGATCTCGACCGACCCGGCTCGCTCGCTGTATAAATGTACTGCGATGTCGGACTGAAGAGGAATAGTGTTTCACCATATTTTACTGCTTAGAGAGATAAAGTGAGTACGAATTTTCATGGATTGCATATAGAAGTGACGTTCATATTGTGTGTGAAAATGAAATGGTGGGATCGTATTTGTAAGGATATATTTTAATGATTAAATCGCGAAAACAAGAGCATGTTGTTCACAGCTTCGTACTTCAAATCAATGTGGCAGTAACGTTGGCCTGGCTGTGCTGAGTGGACGTGGATTGACAGTAAATGTCACTGGCACCGACTACTATGCCATTGTTGACTCGGTTAAGTCCTATTCCATTTCGTGTGAAGTCTTACTTTAAGACTTGAATTAGTATACAATTTCTCATTTTCAGTTGTAATGTCCAATACCGATAACTGAAATAATTTATGGGGTAATAATTAATGTCAAAATGTACAGAGGCCAGGCAGTGATTATAAATTTCTAATGACCATACACTTGTTCAGATCGATCTAAGTTTTTGCAATTGTACATTTGTAGCGTTCATGTTGTGTTGTGTGTTGGTAATACTATAGTTATCAGTCTATACGTGGATCTGCTATTGACTCATTCACATTTAGCAATATAGTTAGCCATGATACCACATATGATAAAACTTTCTGTTATATCACCAAATGTACACCACTGCTATCTTTAATCAGATTTTGTCTATGGCGCCATCAACTTTATTTAGATCTGCATCCCATAGTCTAGTCTAGACAGATTCAGGCACTGTCTTGTTCTTGGTTAATATCCCCCATATTGAACTAATTGCACTGTACCATGGAATTATCATAAAGCCTAGTACAGGGTATCAGGAATTTTGGTAACAGCGAGATTTCGAAGGTTCGTTTATTCAGAACGTTTGTTATTCCGAATGCTCGTAATTTCAAAACACGTAAATTGCCTATACCCCGGTGCTCGTTAGTCCGAAAACGAAAAAAGGGTTCGTTAATCCAAGCATTTGTTGTGTAACGTTCAGAATAACGAACCTTCGGAATAACAAGTGCTTCCCAGAATTTCAGTTTAATGGTGACTCGGCTCTCTGTTTTTGATTTTGATAATTGATTCTTTTTATCATACATGATGTTTAAATCTGTCAGACTCAGAGTCGATGGCTTTTGCTTTAACATGCTGCATGATACATTACCCCCAATAAGTTATCTTGGCACAACTGATAATTTCAGGAGAAGGGATATTCCTTCCCATGTACCTCTTGTACACTACAGCTCAAAGGAATTGGCATAGGGAAAGGGAAAGGGAAGGAGCCGCAGTTTTAAACCGCTGTATATTTTGTCCAATTCAGCATGAAACAAGATGCTTTTTGAGGCTATAGCATTGTTTTTCATGCTAAACTGTACAAAATACACCACGGCTTAAAACTGCGGCTCCTTCCCTTTATTCCCTTTCCCTTTCCCTATGCCTATTCCTTTGAGCTGTTGTGTACCTCTTATTTTCAGTTCAAGAAAAACTGATGATTATGTTCTGTGCTATAATTATTCTTCTTCTCTTCATGTACGGTAGGTTTGAAGGAGCAAGCATGTAAGCCGATGTGCTTGTTACAGCTCTCCCAGTCAGTACTGAATCTGTCCTGCTGAGCTAACCAGGGGGTCCATCAACAAGCAGAGCGAGTCTCTCTTTGCCAGCCTCCGTGCCTTTCTTGGATTCCAAACTGAACTGCTCTCAATAAATTCTGCTACGATGGCTTCGCTCAAGATCACCCCTCCCACGAATGGCGTCTATGTTGTGCAGGGCGAGATGCAGCTTGTTGTCACGGCGATGAGGCGGAGTTCTCGATGGTCCACGCATCTACCACAGGTATTTTATATCTTCCAGATGATGAACTTGTTAATCTTGCGTGTTTTGTGTAAACACCTAATTCAGGCTTTTATATTGACAAACAAATTGAAGCGCTTTAACTATTGCAATTTTAATGCAGTAGTGTAGCAACATGAATATTGCTTTGTCATTAAACTAACGAACAACATGTTTACCAGTATTGGTTAAGGTCAGAACTATTATTATTTTGTTGGGTTGGAAGAACTTGGCTAATGCAGTTATAGGATTTTGTTGAGGTATCTCCATGTATTCCTCACCTACATGTAGGAACTTAAGAAACCAATTGAAATGAATCACAATACCCCCTTGTATTACATCTAGATATCATACCCTCAAATGAAGTCTATTACACATACTTTTAAATTGCTTTGTTTGTGAATTTAATTTTAATACATTTTAATTCACAGTTTAATCAAGTACAATATTGAAAAGAAGATATTAATTACACCCAAGTTATTCTGCTTGTTCATTATTGTAGGCTCCGATGAACATGCATCTTGATGTTTGTTCAGCTTCAATCTACAAGCATTATGCACTAAATGTACCAAACAAAAAATGGCAACAGCTTTAATAATGTTTTTATTTCATTTTGTTTTGTGTATACAGGAAGAAGAGCAGGATCCATTCCTGGCTAATTTTACAAGATTGAAAGTAATTCTAAACAGCATTCCAGGTAAGCCACATGCATACGTCCAATTTGTGTGTTTACATACATAAAGCGATTTGAAACATGTTTATAGGGGATATTAAACATTTGCTATGGAACCTTATCATCTTGAAAGTCTAATGATCATGAAATTAGACATTTGTGACTAATGACCAATTCATTTGTTTGTAGTCATACATGTAGGTAGGTCATGCACATGTGTACTGGTACATGAATCTGTGGCAGTACATGTATGACAGTTTCACATCACATGTAGAAGAGTGTAGCTCTACACTGTACCACCTGCTGTAATACTTGTACTTGCTGTATTGGGTGGAACGTTAACAATCACTAAATCTCTCTCCTCTGATAAAATAGGCCTTCATGACATTTAAACATTGATTTGTGTAGTGATTTGTCTTACTTTGTTGAGGCAAGAAAACACTTGTACCGGGTACCAATTAGAGGTTAATGGCAAGGGCAGACTGCTTCTGTGTGAACTAATGGATATGAAGCTCTGGAAAGATAATCAATGGTTAATGAGCAAAAATGGCTCATTTAGGAGATGCATGGTGTTCGTCACAGTATGGTCTCCAGTGTAGAAAATGCATTGCACAAACACCACAGGGCAATTTACTGTTCCATCCGTTCCAACTGATTAAATCTAATATTATTTGTGCTTTCTTTGAGCTTCGGTTGTACCGTTGTACACCCCCAAAATATCAAAATAGCCCCTGTGAAAAAAACAAAAACATTCCTCTCCATAGGGCATATGAAACATGGTTCAGGGTATTTTGTTTCATTACATCAGGCTTGTAAAATAGCCCCTTCAAATCAATTATAGTTTCCCCTTGGACAGAAGGGTGATGAAAAATCGGTTTCTTATGTCAAGTACACATACATACACTACAGCTCAAAGGAATTGGCATAGGTAAAGGGAAAGGGAAGAGAGGGAAGGGGCCGCAGTTTTAAACCGTGGTATATTTTGTCCAGTCCAGCATGAAACATGATGCTTTTTAGGTTAAAAATACGTGTAGACAGTTGTATAGGGGCTTGAAAAGAAAAAGAACCCCCTAAATAAAAAAATAGCCCCTGTGAAAAACAAACATTCCTCTCCATAGGGCATATGAAACATGGTTCAGGGTATTTTGTTTCATTACATCAGGCTTGTAAAATAGCCCCCTCAAATCAATGATATTTTCCCCTTGGACAGAAGGGTGATGAAAAATTGGTTTCTTATGTTGATTACACAATACTTGTACATGTACTGTAGCAGTCAGTGACATTGCATCACATACACATTCTTTTTCATTTGCAAAACAAAAGATACCCCCCCCCCCCCCTCCTAAATATCAAAAGCCCCCCTGTGAAAAAATCATTCTTGTACATAATAGGGCTTATGAAACTGGTTCAGGGTATTTTGTGACTTGACATCCTGGAATGTAGCTCCCACAAATTGACGTTAAGACAGTAGGCTGGTGAGAATAAGATCTCCTACTACTGTACATAGTGTACACACGAACATGTAGCAGCCAGTGACATGCATTGCATGCATTATATCCTGTTTCATTTTAGGAGCATTGATTCATAGTGTACGTGTACGTGTACCTTGCTTGTGTAACAGGATGTCACTCAACGTTTCGTTGTCACAATATTCTGTGTTTCTATAAGGCATAAAGTATGCCAGGTAGGCCAGGGGTCATTGCCGGCTCTTTCACTAAAATTGATTGTGGAAATAAATGCAATACATGAATGGGTTAAAGGCCTCAATAAGGTTGGACTTGTTGCATAATCTACCAACTTTGATTGCATTGATAGACATGTACACATCAGTACACAGTAAAATCTGTATTTATAAAAATATTGGTCATGGTAGACAAGAAATGTGGTCTTCTTTATAATTGGTGGTCTTTACTTTAATATGGGTTTCAGTGTGCCACATTGTTCAAGGAAAACACAAAAATGTAGTCTTTATACAGGTAGGCATGTAGTGTTTCTGTACAGGTCATGTACTTTTATACAGGTTTCCATGAGAATTGTACAGCTTGTCCCAATAAAAATAACAGATATAATATCAATCACAATGATATTTCAAGGTATGAAACACTATGTAACTTACTACCTACATCTTGCATCTCAGTGGTCATGGTAAATGAGGATGATGTTTTGTCAGTCATGTAATGTGTCCATTTCTTCCAAATCTGACACTTGGATGCTCTTGGCACCGAAATGAATGGAAATGTTTCACTAACAGCTGTCAGGGCAACTAACAAAGGAATTTACATTCTCTGCATACCTTTATAGAAATATTATTTTCTTTTACTTCATTTAGTTCATTATCCATGTCGTCAGATTGAAATTAAAAAAAAAAAAAAAAGAAACTTGCCGTCATGCTATCTTAACAGATATACATGTATTTGTGCAAGAGCACATCAAACAATTTTGATCATAAAGCGTGAACACAATGGACAACGCTTCTCCTTACAAAATCTGGAGGGAAGGGACATCCGACATGATTGACAAAAGATCCTCATTCTCCATGAACACTGAAGCAAATAGAATAGGTTTTTTTTTGAAGGATGAAGGTAATAAGTTAAAGTTTCATACCCCCAAATTTCCTTCTGATTGATCTAATATCTTTAAAGTTATCGTTGCGGCTAAGTGCCATTGTAAGTTTTCTTTGGAAAAGCTTTAATTAAGGCAAGCAAGAATTGCAGATTTTATAGGCTAGGTGGTCTCTCTATACAGGTGGCCGCTACATGTAGGTCTCACTGTATATTTTTATTTTTTGTTGAATGACACCGCCCTCTTTAAAGGCTGTGGTTGGTTCAGTATTTTACTGCTTGAGTGCCCTGCTGTCTCAGGGCATTCAAGCTAAGAAGCTAAGAAGGGAGGTTATCAATCAAGCCTCGCAGGAAGTGTTGTGGGTTGCTTTCTTAGAGCTTTCTGCTGTTCAAAAGGTCACAGCAGACCTGTATACAACCAAACTTGCAAGACGTTTGCAAATTTTGTTCCACCAAGTATTACTTTCAAAGTTTTGGACTCAATCATAAATGCAGTATGGCTTACATTTTGTCAGTGTCCTACACATATTCTATAATGGTGATGTAAATTTTGCAACTGCTTATCCCTACTCTATACATGTTATTTTATGTTTTTCTGAAACCTTGGTATAAAAGTTTTTATCGCAATTTCATATTTTATAATGAAAGGTGTCATTTATGAAGGTTTTTTAAAGGAATTGAATATTCGATATCTTGCAAACCCAAAACTTTATAAATGATTCAGCTCTTTCTCCTTTGTACAGGTACACATACTACATGTATGTATTATAACACATTGAACAATGTGTTGACATATAACATGTTATGATAAAAAATGCTATTCTTATTTACTACAGCACTTAATCATAAAACGCTCAAAGCCCCTTTGTGTTAATCTGCTCAGAATGATGAGCAATACTTGTAGCTACTAGTACATTAAGCCCTAATAGAAATATGACTCTTCTGTTAAATGCATACGTGTTGTACATCCCTCTGAGCTTTGAGTACCTTTATCACATTATTCACCCACAGTTCTGTTCAGGACCCTACATGTACATGGTGAAATATTTCAGTCGAAAGGTCAACCATGCTTGAACTTTGTTTGCATTGTTGCATCTCTATTAGCCTTCAAGTAGATTATAGGCTGTGTGGTCTGTGGACATGTGATATTTGTTTTTCTGATCAATATTCTCAATTTTGCAACCATAGCGAGTCTGGATATGAGGCTACTTGTTTTTATCATGTTTGAAAGAGGGAGATAACAGAAGGTAGAAGGAATAGTCTACCGGTATGTGGCCAGACTTTGTTGTGGTTACAGCTCAATCAGCTACAGATTTAAATGCATCAAATAGTAACAGACATTGCAACATGGAAGCTACATGTGGGTTACATCTCTGCAGCAGCAATACATTATATAGATCAGCCTCTTATCAGGCACAGTACAGATTTACTTTGTCTTCTACTGAATAGTAATGAGTTAGAATGAATCAGGTTCTGCTGTATACACGACTGAAGTGGTATCGTCATACCCATTGTTTATGCCAGCTTCTGGTTCTAAACAACATCACTCAATTGAGACTTTCACTGGTCGGACATTGTCTAGCTGGCTAGTGTCTGGCACTCCAAATGAGAGTGCCCACGCTATGATCGCCGATGAACAGTGTATGCTCTACCCACAGAGTTAACAACATGTTGTCGTAACAACATGTTCATATGACGTCACACTTTGGTGCTCTATGTCTTTGTGTCTTCTGTTAACCATAAATGGTCTGGTGGTTAAATCGCTAACCAATAAGCAGTAGATGCAGGTGTCAGTCCCTCTGATTCCAAGATTTTTTCTTCTGACTTGTTTTTCATTTTGCAAAATGAAGCATGCTATCCTTACTAAGCAGTGTACATGCACATGTTTGCTGACAATTTCTTTTCCAATTTGTCTTCTATGTTCATTGTTGCGGTATGCAGATTTGACCGCCATTGAGCCCATCATATTCCTGAGTCCTTTTCTTGACGTCATCCGGTCAGATGATACGACTGGACCCATCACTGGCCTGGCTCTCTCATCAGTCAACAAATTCCTCTCATATGGCCTCCTTGGTAAGAATTGATTTAAATCTCTATTTCTTTATAAGCAACTGGCCAATCAGTGGCTCCGTGCTGGTAATAATACCAGTATGTTTTAATGATCAGGGCCCCGTTGCATAAAATTTACCACTTAATGGTAACTCTGCGATCAATGGTAACTACCACGGTAACACCTGGACAGCCAATCAAATCCAATGTTTCCATAGAAGTCGCCACTGTTAGCTTACCATCAAGGACCTAGACTTGTAGCTACATGTATGCGCCTGACTTGAAAGCCAATGGCCTTCAAAGTTCTAATATTTCTGAATAGCTTCAATACTTAGTGAGAGAGTAATGCTTTGATTGTTTAGAATGGGAATAAGACCACAATCTCATGACAATATTGATCTGGGCCTAACATGTATTTTAGTGTTAAACAGGATGAAGTTACCCCTTGGAAGAAATTGTATAAATCCTTGGCCCTGTTGTACAAAGAATTGCGATTGATTACAAATAAGGTAGACGTGTGATTTCACAACAATCAAAAGTTAGAAATAGGGGATTGCACTTGCGATCAATTCAGATTAATATATGCGCTTTATGTAACTGAGCCCTGCTCATTAAAAGTGGGTGTCTTTTTTTTTATCCCTATTCTTCCATTACCAGATCCGACTGTCGAAGGGGCAGCCCAGGGCATTGAGAATGTGGCAGATGCCGTCACACACACCAGATTTGTGGGCACAGATCCCAGCTCGGATGAGGTGGTTCTCATGAAAATTTTGCAGGTACTGCTCCATAAGTTATATTGATCTCTTGATGAAATTGTTTCATCATGTTGCATGTAGAATTCTCACGAGTTGAAAATCTAGCTGTGATGCAGAATCTGGATATGATACATTAAAAGCAGTCTGCTGTATAGACTTGAGACATGAACTCTATGCAAGGAGATAGAATGGGAATTGAAGACTTTGAAATGTGGTGTGAAAGGAGACTGCAGAGGAAGTGCTCTAAAGATCTAGTAGAAAGAGGGAGATGGTTTAGATCGTACAGGAAGACAGCTTGTGTCTGCCGGACATCGAACGAATGATAGAAGGAATAATTGAAAGAAAGCCTGAAAGAAAAAGAAAGCTAATATGATGGTTTGAGTTTGATAACATCAAACAATGGACAGGGCTCTGTTATGTTGTTGTTCAAACAAAAACTGAAATAGAAGTCCACCCTGCAGTTAAATTGGTTTCAATTATAGTAGAAAAAATAAAGCAACTTATCTGTGAAGGTTTTGACCAAAATCTGTCAAAGGAAGTCATTGCTTTTCAAAGTTTCAATTTTGTAATGTCTCTTGCAAGTTGGTCTCCCAAATATTGTGTTGTAGGATTGCATGAATTACTCTTTTTTGTGTGTTTTTTATGAAGGAATACATTCTCATAGATGTTTGTAACTAACTGAACCAGGGTTCTCAATGTAACTGTGAGCATCAGGTTAATATTAGTGTTGTGCTCTTGAGAACTCTGCATAATTATGTGTATGATATCTGTGTTGCCAGGTTCTGTGGATGTAAACATAGCTTTAGATTGATTATCAACCTTCTTCAGCACTTTCTTCATTTTTATACAAAGTTTGGCATAAACATGAGTGTTTTGCTCTTTGAGAACTAAGTATATTTTGTCCCAATTGCTTGTGTGATTTCTGTGTTTCAGGTACTACGGACCTTGCTGCTCACTCCAGTGGGCATGTTGCTCTCTAATGAGGCTGTCTGTGAGATCATGCCCTCTTGCTTCCGTATCTGCTTTGAACTCAGACTGAGTGGTAAGTACAAGCCATACCCTGGAGGGTACGTCACCAAGCTGTTCTTAAGCTAAGAACAACTTTATCCATGACTGGTAACCCCTTCTTTTGCTGAATGAGACACTACACTTTGTTCCTGTTTTAACATTGTGGGAGTTAATTTACTATAATTAATCTACCATAGAACCTTTTATCCTATATACTACAAACAATTTAGACCAGCGCTCACAGCGAGAAACAAGATTATTATTGACTACCCAGCCACTGTACCTGTGTATACATTATTGATAAACAAAGGGTGAATAGACATTTTTGTATCACAGCACGTTACATACACTGGTGCAATGTTTCCAGTATGACAATTGGAAGTTTTTGGCCCGATCAGCAAAATCTCCAGACTACACTCAAAGCCCATGTTGAGCATATTCTGAATGAATAAGCGAATTAAAAAAATTGAGCAGCACTTAAGCACTGACTGACTAGCTGACTAACTGATTGACTGAATATCATTTTTTGTTGTTGCTTCCCTCCTGCAGAACAACTGCAGAAGTCTACTGAGTGCTGACTGACTAACTGACTGAGCAACTGACTAACTGACTAACTATCTGACTGACTGACTGACTGAGCAACTTAATGACTAACTGACTGACTTACTGACTAACTGAATGTCACTTTGTTGCTTTCCCCCATTCAGAACTGAAGTAACCCTAACCCTAAGCACACTTTTTGTAAATGAATGAGTGACTGAATGAATAAATGAATCAATCAATGAATCAAACAATGAATCAATCAATAAGTCAATCAATCAATCAACCAATCAATCAATCAATCAATCAATCATCCAATTAATCAATCAATCAATCAACAAATCAATCAATCAATCAATCAATCAATCAGTCAATCAATCAATCAATCAATCAATCAATCAATCAATCAATCAATCAATCAGTCAATCAATCCATTAATTTGTTGCTTTTCCCCTCTGCAGAACTGTTGCGGAAGTCTGCTGAGCACACTTTGAATGACATGGTGCAGCTGCTCTTCTCCCGGCTCCCGCAGTTTAAGGAGGAAAAGATGTCTGGCATCAGAAAGGTAGTGCTGAACAAAGACACATTAACCATCTCAGTACCAAGATTTGAACTTGGACAGATACTGGTACAATTGATCTTGGGTCAATTGTACCACTCACAGAGTTAAATTGAAATTCATAGTTAGTGCACTACGTTTATGCTAATTATGACAACAGTTATTCAGCTCTGGAAAGGAAGTGAAAGAACATTCTATCATGTGCACCTGCTTTTTTCATCAATCTGGGCATGCTGAAAATATATTGACATCAATTATCTACCACAGCTTCAGTAAGAAATCCCAGTCTGCAGTCTAGTAGTATTTGATTCAGTGGATCTATTACATGTAACCCTTTACACACCATTGTTGCATATTTGCACAAGTAATGCACACAAACACCATAGAGCAGAATGTCATCTGGTACACAAAGGGTGTATTTGTGTATTTGTTCTTTACTGAGCCCGCTATAGGTCATTTCCACTCAGAAACTGTAAAGCAGTGCGACTCCTGCATAATCTGCTGTACAGACCATAAGTGACAGGCTATCAATAAACTTTAAATTCCATATAGGGAGCAATATCAAGTCATGCCCCTATAGTTACTACTGCAGTTCCATGGCAAATTTGGACATCCTAATTTGACCAGGGTTCACAAAGCCAGAAAATCTACCCATCAGCAACATGGTTAATTGTGCTGTCCACTCCTTTCCCCTCTTTCCATCCTGCAGTTGAAGATGCGAGCGGGGGGCATTGGTGACTCGTCGCGGAGACGGCGGTCCCGGCCATCGCCCAAGGTGCGGCAGGGCAAGAACCGCCTCTCTACCACACCCATTGAGGAGACCGCTCCCCCTGTTGGCCCCTCCTCTTTAGCCTCGTCTCCATCCGTACCTCCACCAGCCACCATAGGGAGCAACACCCCCTCCTCCTCATCAGCCGCTGGTATATATTTATTTTCTTATTTATATAATTCAATCTGATCTATTTACAGGGGAAGTCCACCCTAATGTTAAATTGATTTAATGAAAGCAACACACATGACAGAAATCTGTTTAAGAGGATAAGAAAGTGATGATTTGTGATGTCACATGCGAGATGCTCTCTCATATGTTGAATACATTTCTTTTGAAATATTAATTGTCTCAAAAGAATTTGTACCATATTACCTGTGCATTTGATATTTGTGCTATGAATGAACTTCAAATACCTCATAGGACAAAATTAAGCGATATCCCTCTTGGTTACTGCAGTTCTGAAATTTGATATCTTAACTAGACCAGGGCCCTGTTACATAAAACTTACCATCAGTGGTAACTGCCATCAATGATATCTACCATAGTAACACTGCTTGACAGCCAATGAAATTCAAGGTTTCCATAGAAATTGCCACCAAAAAAGTTACCATCAATGGTTAGTTTTATGCAACAGGGCCCAGGGTTCACAAAGTCTGAAAATCTAGCCAGGTTAATAAATGACATTTATGTGTGATGGCATTGTGTTGCAGGATCGTCTCAGCCCAATGGCCCAACAACAGGGGACGCAGTATTGGAGCAGACCTCTGGAGTAGCAGAGAGTATACCAGAAGAGAGCATACAGGGAGGTGAGATAGCCTTCAGCAAATTGTCAAATACTTCTATAGATGTTTACATGTTTCATAGAGGCCTATGGCTGAAAATCTTTAAGTAAGATGTTCTGTCCTGTTGTATTATGTTGTTTATTGTTTTTTTTGGTATCCACACCTTAATTGCCATCACAGCCTTCTTGAATTTTATGTTTTTGTGTGGTATCCACACCTTAATTGCCATCACAACGTTCTTGAATTTTATGTTTTTGTGTGTTAAGGTGGTACCGATGATCCCTCAGGGACCCAAGACACTGACCGCCCCTCCTCCCTCACCCTTTCAGACCAGGGGGAGGGCAAAGACCCCCCGCTGGAGTGTGACACCCCCCAGATGGGCGGAGTCATCTCGGTATCGGGGGAGCAACGCCTCGAAGACTCCAAGGTAAGAAGTGTTTGCAACCTTCTTTGTTTTTTTAACCCTATCTGGACTGGGCTTTTTGAGAGTAAGTTTTGACTGGTTGGGGAGGGGTTGTAAATTAGATGCATATTTTACAAATTTATTCAGATTTTAACAGGGGATACACTACTGGTAGTCAGCATCTTAGGGAGCTTTCCTATTGGAAGATGGCAGCTTTACCTCCACTGCAAATTTTCCTGACATTTCATTTCCGCTCTAACCCTGATAGAGTGAAGAAGGGAAACTGACCTCAACGGACCAAGAGAGGGCAGACTCCGGCCAGGATGGAGCAGAAGACACCGAGTCCAACACTGACACAGCGTCGCTACACGAGTCTGAATATGTCAATCCCCAGGGTATACGCTTCACACCGCAGCAGAAGCATAAAGACGGTAAGGATGGGAGCCAGTCTCCAAAGACTAGTGAAAAATGTGGGAAATCTTGTACTAGTCAGCATAGTGATGTATTCTCTGTATACATTGTGTGGTGTGGCCTGCCAAGAGGACTGGATATTTTGATAGCTTAAACTTAATTAAGGCTGTAGATATTTACCCTCTCAGTACCACTAATGATAGTCCCATGTTGATTACAACACATTGTATCACCAATAGGATCGATTTTGGAATAGGGTATCATTGGAAAAGTTATTTGCAGCACATGAAATTTTAATTTCACCGTCAAAACACAAAGAAGAAAAAGAAAAGCAAAATGAAATACAAAGATCTATCTTCCTAGAAGAAGCTTTTTAATCTTATGAATACTAACGTGAACTATTGAAAGCAAAAACAACATTGTAGTACGTATTTAAAATCCAATGAATATCACATTTAAGATTACTTTGAAACCAGTCATTTTCACCCTTTTGTGCAACACAGAGAAAGCATGAATTTCATAGCACCACAAATATAAAATTGTCATCCTTTCTTCAGCAGGCAAACATACAGGTTTATCGGGGATTCCGGAGTTACTGGTACTGACATTCATCCCATGCGTGTATTGCGTGCTGTGACATGTTGCACAGCCAGTGGCTTTTTTGTGGCTTTAAATGTTCATGATAATGCTTTGTTCGGGGCTTTATTGATGATTTTAATGCATGAGACGGATTGTTCTGTAGTGAGAAATAATAGGTGTGCCATACCGCAAAAATTAATCTGCGCAATAATTACCGGTTTGACAGTATTCTTCTGCTGTCCATTTTGCCTGCAGGCTCTGGCCCGCCGGTCCCCTATGGTCTGCCCTGTGTGAGGGAGCTGCTCAGGTTTCTCATCTCTCTCATCAACCCGTATGACAGGTAGGAAAAGTACCGCCCTCATTACTCCTAATCTTTGTGATAGCCAAAGTATAGATGAGCACATGTTGTAATGTCAGCCAAGGGGCAATCAATAGGTGCTTTTATTGAATCTTGTCTAGCCTAAAATCAGTGTGTTCAAACATGATTCATACTTATATTTGCAGTAAGTTGAAAATGCTTCTATGTTCACATGATTAGCCTCGCCATTAATGTGCGATTTGAAACGCAGCCATTATCAAGCATTCCGATAATGCTGATTCTAACCATGGAAATTTGATAAACGTGACCCAAAGTTGTATGATTCATGTATACATTTTTTGTAGAAACACATTCCTCTTTTGAAATTGTGAGGTCAATTCTAACCTTAGCTCAGGGATCTTCTGATTGAGAATAAAATCATGTATATGCTAGGACCAGCAATAAATAGCAGTCCTGGTTTTGTGATAGGGGAGTTACAATAGATAGCAAGGTTGCTATCTATTGTAACTCGCTCCTTGCGATACGGGGCCCCGACATCAATGAGTCCTAGTAATTGTATTGTAATTGGAAATGATATGCCTTCTTGTCCTTACCAGGCATAACACAGATCTGATGATGCACATGGGATTGAGTCTCCTGACCATCGCCGTAGAAACTGGATGCGATCACATCCCGTCATTCTCCAGCCTCATAGCTCTTGTCAAGGATGAGATGTGCAAGAACCTTTTTGCAGTAAGTATAAGATGGACCTAGCTAAGTCCTAAATCTTTATCTGCTTGAGTACATGCGCACATCCTCAAACTCTATGTAAACCAATCTTTTTATCTTTCTCATCCCTTAGCTCCTTCAGACGGATATGCTCTCCATCTTTGCCTCCTCTTTGAGGGTTTGCCTGCTACTATTTGAATCGATGCAGACCAAGCTCAAGCTCCATCAAAATCAATCATGTCTTGATCTTTCTAATCAATCACTCATGTCTTGATCTTTCTTATCGATCAGTCACATCTTAATCTTTTTCATCCTGTAGCTCCTTCAAACGGACAGGCTGTCCCTCTTTGCCTCCTCTCTGAGGGTCTGTTTCTTGCTCTTTGAGTCGATGAGGACACACCTCAAGCTCCAGCTGGAGATGTTCATCCAGAAACTGACTGACATCATCGTCTCGGAGTCTGCACGCATTCCCTATGAGCAGAAAGAGATGGCGCTAGACACGTTGGTTCAGGTATGCACAATCAACGGGGTGAGAATTTGGGAGGAGGAGTGAGGCTCTCACTCCTCCTCCTTCTACTAAAGAATTTTCAGGTTTGAAGAGGCAGAAGAAGGCCTTTTGTTCTCCTATGAATTTTTGAACAGACATCTGAGAACATTTGTTTAAATGTTTTACATTCACAATTCACTTCCTGATTTCAGGCTTTGTTGGTGATTAAGATTTCAGAACAACTTTAAAGGGTTTTTCAGGTGCATGGATATCTAGTTTGTGTTGTTGACTGTTGAATTAATACCATTTAATTTGTCTTGACAAATTCTGTCTCTCCTTCTCGTTTTAGCTGTGGAAGATTCCGTCCCTTGTTTCAGAACTGTACCTCAACTATGACTGTGACCTCTACTGCAGCAATCTCTTTGAAGATCTCACCAAACTTCTTTCAAAGGTACAGTTTCACCAGAAAACTCATGACAGCTCCTCATCGGAGGCAAACTCTTAATACTGTGGATATTAATACAACAACTCAACAATAGGTGATAAACATCATTTAAAGAAACCTGTCATTTGATTGGTTGAAAGTGAGGTTACCGTTTTAACTCTCTCCCTCGTAAGAGGCTTAATGAAGCTTGTCTAATTGTACGTGCTTCAGCTCATGCATTATTTTGTGCAATGACAGCTATTGTGGTGATATATGTCCATGTGGAATCTGTGCTATTGTGATATATGTCTATGTGGAATCTGTGCATTAAATCAATCATCACTTACCAGTACCAGTAAAACAAATGTTATATCAAGTATTCTTTGAATGTTTCCACAATGAGAGTGTACTAATAATTTTGGTTACATCACATAGTAGTATTTTTTAAGGGTATTTGATCCATTTATGGGGTGAAAAACAACATCAAGAAAGAGCCAATAGAGGAGAGATTTCATTTCTTGTTTCTTATTTGTTTCAATTTACCCAGAATGCATTCCCTGTGTCCGGCTCCCTGTACACAACCCATCTGCTGTCCCTGGACGCTCTGCTGGCTGTAGTGGACAGCATTGAGGCCAGCTGTCAGCAGCGTATACTGACCACCATGTCTGCGGTCACCTCGGACGCAGCGGAGCGATACGCTACGACTGCCTCGGACTCCGGAGTGACCATCCAAGTACAAGAGGTGAGCTGACCACTGCTCTCATTGAGCCCTGGTTAATCCCTGGTTAACATAAATTGTTAAAAAAATCATTAGAAATGTAATTTTGCACACATACCTCTCTAAAAAAAAGTAATTCTGTTATAAAAAAAAGAAACAGCAATTTATGGTATCATACTGTACACAACATATAGGAGAGCACCGCGTGCGTGACGTCACAAAATTGAAATTTCAAAAGATCATAACTTTCTTATCCTTCGATCGATTTTCATCAAACCTTCACTAATATTTTTCTGTTTTTATTGAAAACAATGTATCTTTAGGTGAACTATCCCTTTGATACCGGGAGGTAATTTGATTTTAGAAAGGTCTTACAGATATATGCAACATATTGTGCAACATTCTTTAAAATGGTTGTCTCATACTAGTTGGTGTTGGAAACAACACAGTAAAATTGGTGAGACTGAGTTCTGTCAAAACTATTGGTCTTAATGTTCTCTTTAGATTTTCATGTTGATAAGTTATTTACAATTGGTCTGTTGCCTAGATCGAATGCATATGTCTTAACCCTAACAGGGAGAGGGGTGTCATTTGACCCGACCTGCCCCGCCCCCCCCCCCCCCCCCCCCCCCCCCCCCCCCCCCCCCCCCACCCCTTACTCTCTCGGCCATGGAAGGTTGTTTCAAGACAAAATATTGCATAGAGATGAAAAAAACATGTTAAGAGTTTGGCAGCATATTTTTTAGGAAAAAAGGATTAAATTTTGTGTACATTATTATTATTCATGAAAATTACATGCATATTTTACAAATCTATATATATTACATTAAAAA
>OZ022593.1:212735-242735 GCA_963669155.1 Arbacia lixula
GTACAATCTGTCCGTGCCCCCCCCCCACCCCCCACCACCACCACCACACATGCACATACACACTATCTTCCATTTCCCATCGCACACACATATCATGTTATCTCTTAATTTTAACTCGCCAACATAACATGTGACATTTTATTCTGCAAACTGGGTGTGATAAGAAGGGTGTGGGTGGATCACATAGGGGGTGTGTTCCCACTCCCTCCGACCTTCTACAAAAAACTTACCGGCTTACGGAGACAAAACTCCCATCTTTTATGTATCGAGTTTTCAATTCGCCTTTTGTGTGGCATCAACGTTTTACGAGTTGTGTTTGTGCACCTGTCTTTTAGATACGTCAGCCATATTGTACACATGCGCACCACGTCATTTGCTCCAGTGGTCCAATATCCCCATTGACAAAATACACGATAATTTATTCACGTATTATGCATTTACGTCGATCTCGACCGACCCGGCTCGCTCGCTGTATAAATGTACTGCGATGTCGGACTGAAGAGGAATAGTGTTTCACCATATTTTACTGCTTAGAGAGATAAAGTGAGTACGAATTTTCATGGATTGCATATAGAAGTGACGTTCATATTGTGTGTGAAAATGAAATGGTGGGATCGTATTTGTAAGGAGATATTTTAATGATTAAATCGCGAAAACAAGAGCATGTTGTTCACAGCTTCATACTTCAAATCAATGTGGCAGTAATGTTGGCCTGGCTGTGCTGAGCTGAGTGGACGTGAATTGACAGTAGCCTAAATGACAATGTCACTGGCATCGACTATGCCATTGTTGACTCGGTTAAGTCCTATTCCATTTCGTGTGAAGTCTTATTTTAAGACTTGAATTAGTATACAATTTATCATTTTCAGTTGTAATGTCCAATACAGATAACTGAAATAATTTATGGGGTAATAATTAATGTCAAAGTATAGGCCTACAGAGGCCAGGCAGCGATATAAATTTCTAAATAAATGTCCATACTACATACTATGTAAGTATACACTTGCTCAGATCGATCTAAGTTTTTGCAATTGTACTTGTAGCGTTCATGTTGTGTTGTGTGTTGGTAATAGTTGTAATAATTAATGGCAAGACGCCATCAGTCGATCGTGGATCTGCTATTGACTCATTCACATTCAGCAGTATAGTTAGCCATGAATCTGTAAAAAAGGTACATAGAGTCTACATCATGACATACCACATACGATAAAACTTTCTGTTAAATCACCAAATGTACACCACTGCCATCTTTATTACTTTAATCAGATATTTTGTCTATGGCGCCATCAACTTTATTTAGATCTGCAGCCCATAGTCTAGACAGATTCAGGCACTTTCTTGTTCCTGGTTGATATCCCCCATTGTCAGAGAACTATTGTACTGTTCCATGGAATTATTATTTATAAAGCCTACAGGGTATCAGGAATTTTGGTAACAGCTAGATATTCCGAAGGTTCGTTATTCCGAATGCTCGTAATTCTGAAACACGTAAATTGCCTATACCTCGATGCTCATTAGTCCGAAAACGC
Source organism: Arbacia lixula (assembly GCA_963669155.1). NCBI lineage: Eukaryota > Metazoa > Echinodermata > Echinoidea > Arbacioida > Arbaciidae > Arbacia > Arbacia lixula. Next base: position 214,265 of record OZ022593.1, read on the forward strand.
ATTTGTCGCGTAACGTTCAGAATAACGGACCTTCAGAATAACAAGTGCTTCCCGGAATTTCACCAAAATGGTGACTTGGCTCTCTGTATTTGATCTTGATAATTGATTCTTTCTATCATACATGATACTTAAATCTGTCAGACTCAGAGTCAATGGCTTTTGCTTGAACATTCTGTGATGCATTACCAAGTTATCTTGGCAGATCTGATAATTTCAGAAGGAATATTCCTTCCCATGTACCTCATGTACACTACAGCTCAAAGAAATTGGCATAGGGAAAGGGAAAGGGAAGGAGCCACAGTTTTAAACCGCTGTCTATTTTGTCCATTTCAGCATGAAACAAGATGTTTTTTAGGCTAAAGCATTGTTTTTCATGCTAAACTGGACAAAATACACCACGGCTTAAAACTGCGGCTCCTTCCCTTTCTTCCTTTTCCCTTTGCCAATTCCTTTGAGCTGTTGTGTACCTCTTGCTGTCAGTTCAAGAAAAACTGATAACTATGTTTTGTGCTATGATTATCCTTCTTCTCTTCATGTACGGTAGGTTTGAAGGAGCAAGCATGTAAGCCGATGGGCTTGTTACAGCTCTCCCAGTCAGTACTGAATCTGTCCTGCTGAGCTAACCAGGGGCTCCATCAACAAGCAGATCGAGTCTCTCTTTGCCAGCCTCCGTGCCTTTCTTGGATTCCAAACTGAACTGTTCTCAATAAATTCTGCTACGATGGCTTCGCTCAAGATCACCCCTCCCACGAATGGTGTCTATGTCGTGCAGGGTGAGATGCAGCTTGTTGTCACGGCGATGAGGCGGAGTTCTCGATGGTCCACGCATCTACCACAGGTATTTTATTTCTTCCAGATGATGAATGTGTTAATCTTGCGCGTTTTGTGTAAACACTTACAGTAATTTAGGCTTTGAAATTGACAAACAAATTGAAGTGCTCAAACTATTGCAATTTTAATGCAGTAGTGTAGCAACATGAATATTGCTTTGTCATTAAACTAACAAACAACATGTTTACCAGTATTGGTTAATCAATTACAATATTGAAAAGAAGATATTAATTACACCCAAGTTATTCTGCTTGTTCATTATTATAGGCTCCGATGAACATGCATCTTATGTTTGTTCATCTTCAATCTACAAGCATTATGCACTAAATGTGCCAAACAACAAATGGCAACAGCTTTAATAATGTTTTTATTTCGTCTTGTTTTGTGTACACAGGAAGAAGAGCAGGATCCATTCCTGGCTAATTTTACAAGATTGAAAGCAATTCTGAACAGCATTCCAGGTAAGCCACATGCATACGTACAATGGGTGATACAAAAAGCGATTTGAAACATGTTCATAGGGGATGTTAAACATTTGTTATGGAACCTTAACATATTGAAAATCTAATGCATCATTAAATATATGACTGATGACCAATTCATTTGTTTGTAGTGATAGGTAGGTCATGCACATGTGTACTGGTACATGAATCTATGGCAGTAGGACAGTTTCACATCACATGTAGAAGAGTGTGGCTCTATACTGTACCATCTGCTGTAATACTTGTACAGTGTACTTGCTGTATTGGGTGGAACGTTAACAATCACTGAATCTCTCTCCTCTGATAAAATAGGCCTTCATGACATTCAAACATTGATTTGTGTAGTGATTTGTCTTAGTTTGTTGAGGCAAGAAAACACTCATACCGGGTACCAATTAGAGGTTAATGGCAAGGGCAGACTGCTTCTGTGTGAACTAATGGATATGAAGCTCTGGAAAGACAATCAATGGTTAATGAGCAAAAACAGCTCATTTAGGAGTTCAAATTATGCATGGTGTTAGGCACAGTGTGGTCTCCAGTGCAGAAAATGCATGGCGCAAACACCACAGGACAATTTACTGTTCCATCCGTTCCACCTGATTCAATCTAATGTTATTTGTGCTTTCTTTGAGCTTCGGTTGTACACCCCTAAAATATCAAAATAGCCCCTGTGAAAAAAAACAAAAACATTCTTCTCCATAGGGCATAGGAAACATGGTTCAGGGTATTTTGTTTCATGACATCAGGCTTGTAAAATAGCCCCCTCAAATCAATTGTATTTTCCCCTTGGACAGAAGGGTGGTGAAAAATTGGTTTCTTATGTCGAGTACACATACATAAACTACAGCTCAAAGGAATTGGCATAGGCAAAGGGAAAGGGAAGAAAGGGAAGGGGCTGCACTTTTAAACCGCGGTATATTTTGTCCAGTTCAGCATGAAACATGATGCTTTTTAGGCTAAAATATGTGTAGACAGTTGTATAGGGGCTTGAGGCCATTAAGCCACTTGAAAAGAAAAAGAACCCCCTCAATAAAAAAATTTCCCCTGTGAAAAAAACCATTCCTCTTCATAGGGCATATGAAACATGGTTCAGGGTATTTTGTTTCATGACATCAGGCTTGAAAATAGCCCCCTCAAATCAATTATATTTTCCCCTTGGACAGAAGGGTGGTGAAAAATTGGTTTCTTATGTTGATTACACAATACTTGTACATGTACTGTAGCAGTCAGTGACATCGCATCACATACACATTCTTTTTAATTTGCAAAACAAAAGATACCCCCCTCCTAAATATCATAAGTCCCCCTGTGAAAAATCATTCTTCTACATAGTAGGGCTCATGAAACATGGTTCAGGGTATTTTGTGACTTGACATCCTGGAATGTAGCTCCCACAAATTGACGTTAGGACAGTAGGGTGGTGATAATAAGGTCTCCTACTGTACATGTACACACAAACATGTAGCAGTCAGTGACATTGCATTGCATGCATATCCTGTTTCATTTTTGTATGTAGGAGCGGTGATTCATAGTGTACGTGTACATGAAACCTTGCTTGTGTAACAGGATGGATGTCACTAAGGCCTGCACGGTGTTTCGTTGTCACAATTTCAATATATTCTGTGTTTCTTTAAAGGCCTCAATAAGGTTGGACTTGTTGCATAATCTACCAACTTCGATTGCATTGCTAGACACATTGGTACACAGTAAAATCTGTATTTATAAAAAGATTGGTCAAGGCAGACAAGAAATGTGGTCTTCTTAATTGATGGTCTTTACTTTAATACAGGTTTCAGTGTGACACATTGTTCAAGTAAAACACAAAAATGCGGTCTTTATATACAGGTAGGCATGTAGTGTTTCTGTACAGGTCATGTACTTTTATACAGGTTTCCATGAGAATTGTTCAGCTTGTCCCAATAAAACTTACAGATATAAAATCAATCACAATGATATTTCATGGTATGAAACACTATAATTTATTACTTACATCTTGCATCTCAGTGCTCATGGTAAATGAGGATGATGTGTTGTCAGTCATGTAATGTGTCCATTTTTTTCAAATTTGACATTTGGATGCTCTTGGCACTGAAATGAATGGAAATATTTCACTAACAGCTGTCAGGGTAACTAACAAAGGAATTAAATTCGCTGCATACCTTTATAGAAATATTATTTTCTTTTATTTCATTTAGTTCATTATCCATGTCGTCAGATTGAAAAAAAAGAAAGAAACTTGCCGTCATGCTACATGTATCCAGATATCCAGATATATGATCAAACAATTTTTATCATAAAGCATGAACACAATGGACAACGCTTCTCCTTACAAAATCTGGAGGGAAGGGACATCGGACATGATTGATGAAAGATTCTCATTCTCCGTGACCTCTGAAGCAAATCAAATAGGTTTTTTTTTGAGAGATGAAGGTAATAAATAATAGTTTCATACCCTCAAATATCCGTCTGATTGATCTAATATCTTTAAAGTTATCGTTGCGGAAAGTACCGTTGTAAGTTTTCTTTGGAAAAGCTGTATTTAAGGCAAGCAAGAATTCATGGTTTTATAGGCTAGGTGGTTTCTCTATACAGGTGGCGGCTAGGTCTCACTGTATATTTTTATTTTTTGTTGAATGACACCGCCCTCTTTGAAGGCTGTGGTTGGTTCAGTATTTTACTGCTCGAGTGCCCTGCTGTCCCAGGGCATTCAAGCTAAGAAGCTAAGAAGCTAGGTTATCAATCAAGCCTCACAGGAAGTGTTGTGGGTTGCTTTCTTAGTGCTTTCTGCTGTTTAAAAGGTCACTGCAGTCCTTTATACAATCAAACTTGCAAGACATTTGCAAATTTTGTTACATCAAATGTTACTTTCAAAGTTTTGGACTCAATCATACATGAAGTATGGCTTACATTTTGTCAGTGTTCTATACATATTCTATAACGGTGATGTAAATTCTGCAACTGCTTATCCCTACACTATTTATGTTATTTTGTGTTTTTCTGAGACCTTGGTTTAAAAGTTTTTATCGTAATTTCATATTTTACGATGAAAATTGTCATTGATGAAGGTTTTTGAAAGGAATTGAATATTTGATATCTTGCAAACCAAAAACTTTATAAATGATTCAGCTCTTTCTCCATTGTACAGGTACATATATACTACATGTATGATATAAACACAATGAACTATGTGTTTACATGTAACACATTATGATTGTAATACTATTCTTATTTACTGTAGCACTTAAATCATAAAACGCTCAAAGCGCCTTTGCGTCAGTCCGTTCAGTCTTTTCAGGACCCTACATGTACATGGTGAAATATTTCAGTCGAAAGGTCAACCATGCTTGAACTTTGTTTGCATTGTTGCATCTCTATTAGCCTTCAAGTAGATTATAGGCTGTGTGGTCTATGGACATGTGATATTTGATTTTTCTGATCAATATTCTCAATTTTGCAACCATAGTGAGTCTGGATACGAGGCTTCTTCTTTTTCTCATGCTTGAAAGAGGGAGATGACAAAAGGTAGAAGGAATAGTCTACCGGTATGTGCCAGACTTTGTTGTGGTTACAGCTTAATCAGCTACAGATTTAAATGCATCAAATAGCAACAGACATTGCAACATGGAAGCTTCATGTGGGCTACATCTCTGCAGCAGCAATACATTATATAGATCAGCCTCTTATCAGGCACAGTACAGGTTTACTTTGTCTTCTACATGTACTGAATAGTAATGAGTTAGAATGAATCAGGTTCTGCTGTATAGAGTACTGAAGTGGTGTCGCCATACCATTGTTCATGCCGGCTTCTGGTTCTAAACAACATCACTCAATTGAGACTTTCACTGGTTGGACATTGTCTAGCGGGCTAGTGTCGGGCACTCCCAATGAGAGTCCCCATGCTATGATCGCCGATGTACAGTGTATGCTCTACCCACACAGTTAACAACCAGTTGTCTGTACAACATGTCGCTAACCAATAAGCAGTAGATGCAGGTGTCACTGTCAGTCCCTCTGACTCCAAGATTTTTTCTTCTGGCTTGTTTTTTATTTTACAGGATGAAGCATGCTATCCTTAGATGTGTACATGCACATGTTTGCTTACAATTTCTTTTCAAATTTGTCTTCTATGTTCACTATTGCGGTGTACAGATTTGACCGCCATTGAGCCCATCATATTCCTGAGTCCTTTTCTTGACGTCATCCGGTCAGACGATACGACTGGACCCATCACAGGCCTGGCTCTCTCATCAGTCAACAAATTCCTTTCATATGGCCTCCTTGGTAAGAATTGATTTAAATCTCTATTTCTTTATAAGCAACTGGCCAATCAGTGGCTCCGTGCTGGTAATAATATTAGTATGTTTTAATGATCAGGGCCCCGTTGCATAAAAATTTACCACTTAATGGTAACTCTGCGATCAATGGTAACTACCACGATAACACCTGGACAGCCAATCAAATCAAAGGTTTTCATAGAAGTTGCCATTGGTAGCTTACCATCAAGGACCCAGATATACTTGTAACTACATGTATGAGCCCTGACTTGACAGCCAATGGCCTTCAAAGTTCTAATATTTCTGAAAAGCTTCAATACTTAGTGAGAGAGTAATGCTTTGATTGTTTAGAATGGGAATAAGACCACAATCTCATGACAATATTGATCTGGGCTTAACATGTATTTTAGTGTTAAACAGGATGAAGTTACCCCTTGGAAGAAATTGTATAAATCCTTGGCCCTGTTGTACAAAGAATTGTGATTGATTACAAATAAGGTAGACGTGTGGTTTCACAACAATCAAAAAGTTAGAAAAAGGGGATTGCACTTGCGATCAATTCAGATTAATATATGCGCTTTATGTAACTGAGCCCTGCTCATTAAAAGTGGGTGTCATTTTTTCATCCCTATTTTTCCATTACCAGATCCGACTGTTGAAGGGGCAGCCCAGGGCATTGAGAATGTGGCAGACGCCGTCACACACACCAGATTTGTGGGCACAGATCCCAGCTCAGATGAGGTGGTTCTCATGAAAATTTTGCAGGTACTGCTCCATAAGTTATATTGATCTCTTGATGAAATTGTGTCATCATGTTGCATGTAGAATTCTCACGAGTTGAAAATCTAGCTGTGATGCAGAATCTGGATATGATACATTAAAAGCAGTCTGCTGTATAGACTTGAGACATGAACTCTATGCAAGGAGATAGAATGGGAATTGAAGACTTTGAAATGTGGTGTGAAAGGAGACTGCAGAGGAAGTGCTCTAAAGATCTAGTGGAAAGAGGGAGATGGTTCAGATCGTACAGGAAGACAGCTTGTGTCTGCGGGACATCGAACGAATAATAGAAGGAATAATTGAAAGGAAGCCTGAGAGAAAAAGAAAGCTAATAAGATGGTTTGAGTTTGATAACATCAAACAATGGACAGGGCTCTGTTATGTTGTTGTTCAAACAAAAACTGAAATGGAAAGTCCACCCTGCAGTTAAATTGGTTTCAATTATAGTAGAAAAAATAAAGCAACTTATCTGTGAAGGTTTTGACCAAAATCTGTCAAAGGAAGTCATTGCTTTTCAAAGTTTCAATTTTGTAATGTCTCTTGCAAGTTGATCTCCCAAATGTTGTGTGTTGTTTGATTGCATGAATTACGTTTTTTTTTTTTTTATGAAGGAATACATTCTCATAGATGTTTGTAACTAACTGAACCAGGGTTCTCAATGTAACTGTGAGCATCAGGTTAATATTAGTGTTGTGCTCTTGAGAACTCTGCATATTTACTTGTATGATGTCTGTGTTGCCAGGTTCTGTGGATGTAAACATAGCTTTAGATTGATTATCAACCTTCTTCAGCACTTTCTTCATTTTAATTCAAAGTTTGGCATAAACATAAATGTTTTGCTCTTTGAGAACTAAATATATTTTGTCCTAATTGCTTGTGTGCTTTCTGTGTTTCAGGTACTGCGGACCTTGCTGCTCACTCCAGTGGGCATGTTGCTCTCTAATGAGGCTGTCTGTGAGATCATGCCCTCTTGCTTCCGTATCTGCTTTGAACTCAGACTGAGTGGTAAGTACAAGCCATACCCTGGAGGGTACGTCACCAAGCTGTTCTTAAGCTAAGAACGACTTTATCCATGACTGGTAACCCCTTCTTTTGCTGAATGAGACACTACACTTTGTTCCGCTTTTAACATTGTAGGAATTAATTTACTATAGTTAATCTACTATAGAACCTTTTATACTCTATACTACAAACAATTTAGACCAGCACTAACAGCCAGAAATTAAATTATTTTTGGCTTCCCAGCCATTGTGCCTGATAAACAAATGATGAATATAGACATTTTTGTATCACAGCATATTACATACTCTTGTGCAGTATTTTCATGACACTTGGAAACTTTTGGCCCGATCAGCAAAATCTCCAACCATGTTGAGCATATTCTGAATGAATACAGGTTTAATCAATTGAGAAAGGAACCTCAAGTTCTTTCTTTAGCGCTGACTGATTAGCTGACTAACCGATTGATTGATATGATTTTTTGTTGCTTTCCCTCTTGCAAAACAACTGTAGAAGGCTGTTGAATACTGACTGACTAACTAACTGACTGACTAACTTACTGACTATCTGACTGACTGACTGACTATCTGACTAACTGACTGACTATCTGACAGACTGAATGTCAATTTGTTGCTTTCCCCCCTCCAGAACTATTGTGAAAGTTTGCTAAGCACACTTTTCATGAATGAATGAGTGAATGAATGAATAAATGAATGAATGAATGAACCAATGAATGAATGAATCAATCAATCAATCCATATAAATCTGTCTATAGTGGTCCCCCAAGGGAAACAAAAATTGTGGCCTTTGTAGACAGGTGGCTGCTATAGACAGGTCTTTTAACACGCAATATCTCTTTGGGGGGATTACTTTGATGGCCACTATAGACAGGTTGGCTGCTATAGAAAGGTGGCCACTAAGACAGGTTTGACTGTATGTTGCTTTTCGCCTCTGCAGAACTGTTGCGGAAGTCTGCTGAGCACACTCTGAATGACATGGTGCAGCTGCTTTTCTCCCGGCTCCCACAGTTTAAGGAGGAAAAGATGTCTGGCATCAGAAAGGTAGAGCTGAACAAAGACACATTAACTATCTCAGTACCAAGATTTGAACTTGGACAGATACTGGTACAAATGATCTTGGGTCAATTGTACCACTCACAGAGTTAAATTGAAATTCATAGTTAGTGCACTACGTTTATGCTAATTATGACAACAGTTATTCAGCTCTGAAAAGGAAGTGAAAGAACATTCCATCATGTGCACCTGCTTTTTTCGTTGATCTGGGCACACTGAAAATGTATTAACATCAATCATCTACTACAGCTTCAGTAACAAATCCTAGTCTGCAGTCTACTAGTATTTGATTCAATGGATCTATTACATGTAACCCTTTACACACCATTGTTGCATATTTGCACAGGTAATACACACGATCACCATACAGCAGACTGTCTTCTGGTACACAAAGGGTGTATTTGTGTATTTGTTCTTTACTGAGCCCGCTATAGGTCATTTCCACTCAAAAACTGTAAAGCAGTGTGACTCCCGCAAAATCTGCTGTACAGACCGTAAGTGACAGACTATCAATGAACTTCAAATTCCATATAGGGGGCAATATCTAGTCATGCCCCTATAGTTACTACTGCAGTTCCATGGCAAATTTGGACATCCTAACTGGACCAGGGTTCACAAAGCCAGAAAATCTAACCATGAGCAACAAGGTTAAATGTGCTGTCCACTTCTTTCCTCTCTTTCCATCCTGCAGTTGAAGATGCGAGCAGGAGGCATTGGGGACTCGTCGCGGCGACGGCGGTCCCGGCCGTCGCCCAAGGTGCGGCAGGGCAAGAACCGCCTCTCTACCACACCCATTGAGGAGACCGCGCCCCCTGTTGGCCCCTCCCCTTTAGCCTCGTCTCCATCCGTACCTCCACCAGCCACCATAGGGAGCAACACACCCTCCTCCTCATCAGCTGCTGGTACATATTTATTTTCTTATTTATATAATTCTGATCTATTTACAGGGGAAGTCCACCCTAATGTTAAATTGATTTTAATGAAAGCAACACACATGAAAGAAATCTGTTTTAAGAGGATAAGAAAGTGATGATTTTATGATGTCACATGCGAGATGCTCTCTCATATGTTGAATACATATCTTTTGAATTGTCAATTTTCTCAAAAGAATTTGTACCATATTACCTATGCATTTGATATTTATGCCATGAATGAACTTTAAATACCTCATAGGACAAAATTAAACGACATCCCTCTTGGTTACTGCAGTTCCAAAATTTGATACCCTAACTAGACCAGGGCCCCGTTGCATAAAACTTACCACTAATGGTAACTGCCATCAATGATATCTAGCATGGTAACATTGCTTGACAGCCAATGAAATTTAAAGTTTCCATAGAAATTGCCATCAAAAAAGTTTCCATCAATGGTTAGTTTTATGCGACAGGGCCCAGGGTTCACAAAGTCTGAAAATCTCACCAGGTTAATAAATGACATATTTGTGTGATGGCATTGTATTGCAGGATCGTCTCAGCCCAATGGCCAAACGACAGGGGATGCAGTATTGGAGCAGACCTCTGGAGTAGCAGAAAGTATACCAGAAGAGAGCATACAGGGAGGTGAGATAGCCTTCAGCAAAATTTATCAAATACTTCTATAGATGTTTATATGTTTTAGCGTGTGTTCATAGAGGCCTATGGCTGAAAATCTATAAGTAAGATATTCTGTCCTGCTGTATTATGGTGTTTATTTATTTTTTTTTTTGGTATCCTTACCTTAATTGCCATCACAACCTTCTTGAATTTTATGTTTATGTGTGTTTAGGTGGTACCGATGATCCCTCGGGGACCCAAGACACTGACCGCCCCTCCTCCCTCGCCCTCTCGGACCAGGGGGAGGGCAAAGACCCCCCTCTGGAGTGTGACACCCCCCAGATGGGCGGAGTTATCTCGGTATCGGGGGAGCAACGCCTTGAAGACTCCAAGGTAAGAAGTGTTCGCAACCTTCTTTGTTTTTTTAACCCTATCTGGACTGGGCTTTTTGAGAGTAAGTTTTGACTGGGTGGGGAGGGGTTGTAAATTAGATGCATATTTTACAAATTTATTCATATTTTAAAAGAGGATACACTACTGGTAGTCAGCACCTTAGGGAGCTTTCCTATTTGAAGATGGCAGCTTTACCTCCACTGCAAATTTTCCTGACATTTCATTTCCGTTCTAACCCTGATAGAGTGAAGAAGGGAAACTGACCTCAACGGACCAAGAGAGGGCAGACTCTGGCCAGGATGGAGCGGAAGACACTGAGTCCAACACCGACACAGCATCGCTACACGAGTCTGAATATGTCAATCCCCAGGGTATACGCTTCACACCACAGCAGAAGCATAAAGACGGTAAGGATGGGAGCCAGTCTCCAAAGAAAAAGTGGGAAATTTTGTACTAGTCAGCATAGTGATGTATTCTCTGTATACATTGTGTGGTGTGGCCTGCCGAGAGGACTGGATATTTTGATAGCTTAAGCTTACTTTGAGGCTGTAAATATTTACCCTCTCAGTCCAACCAATGATAGTCCCATGTTGATTACAACACATTTTATCACCTATGGGATCGATTTTGGACTTGGGTATCATTGGAAAAGTTATTTGCAGCACATGAAATTTTAATTTCACCGTCAAAACACAAAGAAGAAAAAAAAAGAAAAATCAAATACAAAGATCTATCTTCCTAAAAGAAGCTTGTCAATCTTATGAATACTAACATGAACTATTGATAGCAAAAACAATATTGTAGTACGTATTTAAAATCCAATGAATATCTCATTTAAGATTACTTTGAAACCGGTAATTTTCACCCTTTTGTGCAACACAGAGCAAGCACGAATTTCACAGCACCACGAATATTAAATTGTCCTTCTTTCTTCAGCAGGCAAACACTCAGGTCTATCTGGGATTCTGGAGTTACCGGTACTAACATTCAACTCATGCGTGTATTGCATGCTGTGACACGTTGCACAGCTATCACCTTTTTTTTTGGCATTAAATGTTCACGATAATGCTTTATTCAGGGTTTTATTGATGGTTTTCATGCATAAGACGGATTGTTCTGTAATGAGAAATAACATCCCATGAATATGTGGTAGGTGTTCTGCACCACAAACATTAACCTGTGCAATAATTACCGGTTTGACAGTATTCTTCTGTTGTCCATTTTGCCTATAGGCTCTGGCCCGCCAGTGCCCTATGGTCTGCCCTGTGTGAGGGAGCTGCTCAGGTTTCTCATCTCTCTCATCAACCCGTACGACAGGTAGGAAGAGTACCGCCCTCATCACTCTCAATCTTTGTGATAGCCAAAGTATAGATGAGCACATGTTGTAATGTCCACCAAGGGGCAATCAAAATGTGCTTTAATTGAATCTTGTCTAGCCTAAAATCAGTGTGTTCAAACGTGATTCATACTTACATTTGCAGTAAATTGAAAATGCTACTATGTTCACATGATTGGCCTTGCCATTGATGTATATTTGAAACACAGCCATTATCAAGCATTCCGATAATGCTGATTCTAACCATGGAAATTTGATAAACGCAACCCAAAGTTGCATGATTCAAGTTTACATTTTTTGTAGAAACACATTCCTCGTTTGAAATTGTGAGGTCAATTCTAACCTTAGCTTAGGGATCTTCTGATTGAGTATAAATCATGCATAGGCCAGGACCAGCAGTAAATAGCAGTCCTGGTTTTGTGATAGGGGAGTTGCAATAGATAGCAAGGTTGCTATCTATTGTAAGTCCCTCCTTGCGATACGGGGTCCTGATATCAACAAGTCCTAATAATTGTATTGTAATTGGAAGTGATATGCCTCCTTGTCCTCCGCAGGCATAACACAGATCTGATGATGCACATGGGATTGAGTCTCCTGACCATCGCCGTAGAAACGGGATGCGATCACATCCCGTCATTCTCCAGCCTCATAGCTCTTGTCAAGGATGAGATGTGCAAGAACCTCTTTGCAGTAAGTATAAGATGGACCTAGCTAAGCCATAAATCTTTATCTGCTTGAGTACGTGCGCACAAACCTCAAACTTCATCTAAATCAATCATGTCTTGATCTTTCTTATCAATCAGTCTCATCTTAATCTTTTTCATCCTGTAGCTCCTTCAGATGGACAGGCTCTCCCTCTTTGCCTCCATTCTGAGGGTTTGCCTGCTACTATTTGAATTGATACCAACCTCAAACTCCATTTAAAAATCAATCATGTCTTCACCTTTTTCATCCCTTAGCTCCTGCAAACGGACAGGCTGTCCCTCTTTGCCTCCTCTCTGAGGGTCTGTTTCTTGCTCTTTGAGTCGATGAGGACACACCTCAAACTCCAGCTGGAGATGTTCATCCAGAAACTGACTGACATCATCGTCTCAGAGTCTGCACGCATTCCCTACGAGCAGAAGGAGATGGCGCTAGACACGTTGGTTCAGGTATGCACAATCAACGGAGTGAGGAAAGAGGGGGTTGGCTCTCCAAGGATACTATTTTTCAAGCCTGAACTCAGTCCATATGCATTTCAAATCAACACAGTGTGACTGGTATTGCTGCTCTACCAAAGAATTTTCAGGTTTGAAGAGGCAGAAGAATGCCTTTTGTTCTCCAATGAGTTTTTGAACAGACATCTGAGAACATTTGTATAAATGTTTTACATTCACAATTCACTTCCAGATTTCAGGCTTTGTTGGTGATTAAGATTTCAGAATAACTTTAAAGGGTTTTGCAGGTGCGTTGATTTCTAGTTTGTGTTGTTGACTGTTGAATTAATACCATTTTAATTTGTCTTGACAAATCCTGTCTCTCCTTCTTGTTTTAGCTGTGGAAGATTCCGTCCCTTGTTTCAGAACTGTACCTCAACTATGACTGTGACCTCTACTGCAGCAATCTCTTTGAAGATCTCACCAAACTTCTTTCAAAGGTACAGTTTCACTGGAAACGCATGGCAGCTCCCCATTGGAGGCAAACTCTTAATACTGTGGATATTAACTCTTTGTGCGTTCACCTGTGAACCCCCTGTGCGTTGCATTAATTTGAGTGTGCGCATATTCCAATGAACTCTTGTCGGAGTAGTAGCTTTCAAGGGCTATAACTTTTTATTAGATTGTCGTGAGGAAAAATAGTATACATATAAAATATAGAGAATTTCATGGGCTTTCCACTCATATGTATTTTGTCTGGCAGTTGAGGAGCTACTGTATCACAGGGCTTTACTTGTGCAGAACATTTGAAAAAAAATGTCAATGTTCCCAGTAGTGCTAATGTAAATGATATGTTGGACTCTTCATTTGCTGTAAATTGCAGGGCAATTATTACAGTTATTTTGCTAAGACCATGACCTTTCTATTGATATAAAAATCAATAAGTTTTGAAAAGAAGAAAGTTCGATGCAGGAAGTGCATAGAAAAGCCTGTATGGCCAAGAATTTGGCTAGGTTCGGACTCTAGGAGCTCTTGTGTTGTAATACAAAGAGATCGCCTACAATGCGTACATGTGCACGCACCCACATAATCACAGCACAATAACAAGGAACTTGTGTGATTTTCTTCTGTACTGTTATAGCCTAACATGTATACACATCATTTGTTGTTGTTTTCCATATACATGCAATCCATAATAACCCAGACTTGTGTACAGGAGAATACATTGTCAAAAAGGAAGTGCTTGTGTGTATGATGACAAGATGGAAAAATACCGAAACAAAATGATCAAAATTCTCTGAAATCTTCTATGTAACCCTATGCTGCAACGCGAACGAGCGGAAAGCCTATTACAGTGACGATCGCGAGCAATAGTACCGAACAGTGGTACGGTTCGCAGTACGCACATATTTCCATTTCCATTCACCTACGTGTGTTCTGTGCAAAATTGCGAACGAAACGTGTCCACGGTTGTGCATTGATGCGAACGAAACGTACAAAGAGTTAATACAAAAACTCAACAATAGCTGATAAATATCATTTAAAGAAACCTGTCATTTGATTGGTTGAAAGTGAGGTTACCGTTTTAACTCTCCCCCTCGTGAGGGGCTTAATGAAGCTTGTCTAATTGTACTTGCTTCAGCTCATACATTATTTTGTGCCACGACAGCTATTGTGGTGATATATGTCTATGTGGAATCTGTGCATTAAATCAATCATCACCTACCTGTTATATCAAATATTCTTTGAATGTTTCCATGATGAGAGTGTACCAATAATTGTGGTAACATCACATGGTAGTATTTTTTAAAGGTATTTGATCCATTTATGGGGTGTAAAACAACATCACGAAAGAGAAAATGGAGGAGAGATTTCATTTCTTGTTTCTTATTTGTTTCAATTTACCCAGAATGCATTCCCTGTGTCCGGCTCCCTATACACAACCCATCTGCTGTCACTGGACGCTCTGCTGGCTGTAGTGGACAGCATTGAGGCCAGCTGTCAGCAGCGTATACTGACCACCATGTCTGCGGTCACCTCGGACGCGGCCGAGCGATACGCTACGACTGCCTCGGACTCCGGAGTGACCATCCAAGTGCAAGAGGTGAGATGATTACTGCTCTCATTGAGCCCTGGTTAATCCCTGATTAACAAAAATTGTTAAATATATTTTTACCCACATACCTCTATGAAAAAAAATAATTTTGTTGTAAAGAAAACAGAGCAATTTATGGTATTATACTGTACACAACATATTGGAGAGCACCTCGTGCGTGACGTCACAAAATTGAAATTTCAGAAGATCATAACAGTCTTATCCTTTGATCGATTTTCATCAAACCTTCACTTATATTTTTCTGTTTTTATTGAAAACAACGTATCTTCAGGGTGAACTATCCCTTCAATAATGGGAGGTAATTTGATTTTAGGAAGGTCTTACTGATATGTTATTGTGCAACATTCTTTAAGATGATTGTTTCGTACTAGTTGGTGTTGGAAACGACACAGTAAAATTGGTGAAAGTGAGTTCTGTCAACACTATTGGTTTAACTTTTTGTTTCTTCTCATTCTCCCCCCTCCTCTTACCCCTTCTTCCCTCCCCCTTTTCCCTCCCATCATCCCCACTCCCCTTCCTTTCTGCCTAGCAGCCCAATGGGGTAGATGGGACGGAGAACTCCTCCAGCCAGGACTCGACCGAGGCAGAGCCCAGCCGAGCAGACCCCTACACCAATGTGGGGCCCCCCACCACTGGCTACGCCATGGGGCAGATCATGGCACACGCCCTCAGGGAGAAAGAGGAGTCGCCTGGTATGTGTTTAACACTCTCATTATCTGGGCCCTGTTGCATAAAACTTACCATTGATGGTAACTTGGCCGCCAATGGAAACTTCTATGGAAACCTTGAATTTGATTAGCTGTTGAGCAATGTTACAATGGTACTTGCCATTGATGACAGTGACCATTAATAGTAAGCTTACCATTGAAACTCACCATTGATGGTAACTTTGCTACCAATGGCAACGTCTATGGAAATCTTAAATTTGATTGGCTGTTAATCAATGTGACCATGGTAGTTTCCATTGATGACAGAGTGACCATTAATAACAAGTTTACAGTTAAAACTTACCTTTGATGATAACTTTGCTATCAATGGCAACTTCTATGGAAACCTTGAATTTGATTGGCTGTTGAACGATATTACCATGGTGGTTTCCAATTGTTCGTTAATTCGTTTGCAGGGTGGAGCACGCTAATCTCAGTACATAAAGTAGGGCCTACTACTGGGTCGATGATTAAAGATTTTTATTTTTTATTTTGAATTGCCCCAGAAAGCCCATTTTTCTAAATCTTATTGGTATGATTCATTAGCAGGTTGAGAGTGATGTGATGTTACAATTACAACAAAAACATATCGTGCAAACTACTGGATCTATGATTAAAGATTTTTTTTTTTTTGGAATAACCTCAGAGATCCCTCTTTACTGAATCTATCATTGTTGTTTTGGCTTGTTAGTTGTTGACTTAATTTATTTATATTTTGAAATGACCCCGGAAAGCCCTCTATTGAATCTATCATTCTTGTTATGGCTTGTTTGCAGATAAGGAGCGCAGTGAGGATAAGTCTGGTGCGAATTCATCAAGGAAGAAGAGCCGCTATTCCTCCTCACCAAACCTCCCTACCATGGAGGACCTTATGAAGCTCAAGCACAAGAAAAAGGTAATGGTTTCCCTTCATCATCGGAAGATACTTTCATGGGAATGACTGTGCACGCATGATCAATCATGTCATTCCTTCTCTGGAACGTGATTAGATTGACATTCTTTCTCCCAAACCATCTATGTTGCTATTTTACTTCACCCATTTACATGTACCACGGGACCTGGGTATTCCCTGTTCTCAAGTTTTCTTCTCAGAAATGGGATCCAGGTATACCTGGTTCTCGGTCACTGCTTGTTTTAAATATGTTTTGGGTAATTTTTTCATTCTATTTGAATCTTGTTGATAATAGTATGTGATGTTCAAGCTGAAGATCTGTACAGTTCAAGATCTTACTTGTGGAACTTCTTTGGAGCAAAATGTGATATTTCGGGTAGCCCCAAATAATCTTGTTTCTGACTGTGAGCTCTGGTCTGAAGTTTTCCTAGTATATGAAGATTACTCAACCAGGGATGAGCCTCAGCTAGAATGTGCCATTGCTTGCACATATTACCAAGTATCTTTATCTTGATCGATGTGATGATTTTTAAATATGATTGTTCATAGAAATAACATTCAATTATTTATTCATTCAACTGCCATAGATGCTGCATGCTGGGACGGAGCAGTTTAACCAGAAGGCGTCGAGGGGTGTGTCCTTCCTTCAGGAGAATGGTCTCCTACCCACCCCCTCAGACCCAGAGGCCATCGCAGCCTTCATCAAGGACAACCCACACATGGACAAGAAGATCATCGGGGAGTACATCAGCAGCAAGAAGAACGCCAAGATCTTGGATGCATTCCTGGAGTGAGTAGGGGTGATGGGTGGAGGGAGGAAGGGATGGGTGGAGGGAGGGAGGGAGGGAGGGAGGGAGGGAGGGAGAAAGCTTGATGGAAAGACAGGGAGATTTATTCAGGGTGGGTGGTTGACAAAGAATTACAAGACAGGGAGAGAGATAGGAAAGGCGAGGTTTAATTTGCATCTTATGTTTTCTCTGTTTGCAAGCTTGTTTGGCTTCATTAGCACAAGGATTAACACAAAAAACTAAAAAGTGGAGATATAGAGAGACATTGTGGTGGATGAGAAAGGGAGAATCAAAAAAGAGGGAAGAGATATGAATGGAAGGAATGGAGGTGGTGCTATACTGCTTACAGAAAGGTTTAATCTTCATTCTACATTTACTTTGTTATCCAGCTTGTTTGGCTTTGCCAACACACGGATCGACGAGGCCCTAAGGATGCTGCTGGAGGCCTTCCGGTTGCCAGGGGAAGCCCCGGTCATCCAGCACCTCTTGGAGTGCTTCGCTGAGAAGTGGCATGTAAGTCTGCTGAGCCCTGGGCCCCATAGCATAACACTTTGATGAAACTTCATAAAAAATGGATGATGTCTTTGCTCCCATTCGCAACTTAAATGCAAACTTTGAATTTGATTGGCTGTCAAGCGATGTTACTATGGTAGATATCATCGATGGCAGTGGAAGTGGCACATAATATATAAAATCATATTTGCCTACTTTTTTGGCTTTTCAATAAGAATATCTCACTTACAGTAAATAATCAGTATTTATTTATTTTTTCAACCATTGCAATGATCCCCCATTTATCAACCACATAATTCATGTGTTATACTCTTCCTACTGCTTGAAATGTTATCACTATGAACGTAGTCTTTTATTACTCAAACAACATTAAAAATTTTATCCGCATAGCATAAGACCATAGCGTATGCTTTCAGTGAGTAATCAGCACCAATTCGTTTTCTCCAGACCTGCAACGGTCACCCGTTCGTTGACCACGATGCTGCGTTCACGCTGGGGTACGCCGTCATCATGCTGAACGTCGACCAGCACAACGACAATGCCAAGAAGCAGAACATTCCCATGACTCTAGCGGTGAGTAGACTTATTTCTCATCTAAGGGTCGTGTGCACAAATGGGAAGCTGTATCTTTGTCCTGCATTGACAAAAGGCAGCAACTAGCAAAAGAGACTTTTCTTGTAAATGAACAAAATGTGTCTGTCACTTGCTTTGGCATCAATGCTACACCACATCATGTTAGAATGAATATCTTGCATCAAGATAAATATTTCTTCCCCAGTTTTTGATCGTATGTAGATAATGCTGAGTATAATCTAAGAGTATAAAAAAACTCAAATTTTAGTGATTTGTTACTTGCTTCCTTTTGTCACAGTAGGGCAGATTTATTTATTACATTTCTTTAAAAATGTAGGTGGTCTGTCTTTTTCCACTGTCTGGGGAATGATTTCTCAGAGCTGGTCAGAGAGTGAGGTGATATATGAGAAAGGACATAGAGTAAAGAACAGAGGAATATTTTATGAGAGGTTAGCCCTAAAAAGAGCTGTTCTCACTGTATTTCTAGAAGGTCTGTCCCATGTCATAGTCCAAAGACTGAATTGAGAGCGATGTTGCTATTATAGTCCTGGTCACTGCATACAAGAACGTATCATGCACATATATGTGCACTATCTCCACTCCCTGTGGAGAATACCTTACCCACTCTACAACATCGATGCTGGGTCAAGATCATTCACATAATCATCGACATCCTATCAGGTATCCATATAAACTCCTGGGAGGAAAGCAAACCTTTGCCATCCTGGTGTTGATTGTTCTACGTTTCTTAGATTCAACTATCCCGCATCGGTCTATTTTTAATGTTGCAATATATTTTACTATCCTTGCTCTCGCTATTTTTTTCAGGGATTCAAGAAAAATCTAAACAAGGTGAACGGAGGACAGGATTTTGACCATGACATGCTGACAGAAATCTACAATGCAGTCAAGTAAGTCAAGAGAAAGGATATACAGAGTAGTTCAATTAAAACTTGTTTAATCTAGATGAAAGTAAGACCATATGCATTCATGCAAAGCACTATCTTTGTATTGTCTGATCTAGATCAAAGCAAGACCATACGTATTCATGCAATGTGCAAGCTAGATATTTTGAAAGTTTTAGTTGAGCTGTACTGTACTTCACATTAATTAGTTGAAGTGGGAAGAGATAGAATATGCCCAGAGAATATCTATTATGTGTATAGATTAGAGTGTGTGCAATATGTGCACTGTAAATGCTATTGAAGATGTAAGCTAGGCCAGAAGAGCCCTGGTAACCTCTAAGAGCCATTAATTTGCAATATTTTGAGTTGAATACCACAGTGAAGTGTTAAATAAAATGTAAAATTAAAATAGTAAAAAACACTTAAAATGGAAGAAGATACTGTATCAGAACTTTCCTCCCAATAATAGAGCTGGATATTGACTTTAACTGAAATTGTAGCGATCAGTAGATTTTGAGGAGGTTAGGGGCAGGTGCTGTGCACTATGGTCTGCATCAGTCAGTTCCACTCTGAATGCATTCAACTGGAGCTATTCCCTCATCGCGCACTGACAGGGACAGTACCATTATGAAGGTAGACTATGCTCGGTGCGTTTCAAAAGTAAACAAGGATAGTTTTTGACTTCTCCTGAAAATGTTTGGGAAGCTATGACTGTCTGATTTCTAATTTTTGTGAGAGTATACTGCCGATTCCTGCTGAGTTTCATGACTTTTGCAAATGGGACATCGTGTCGCTCTAAGGTTTGAAAATAAGCCATTTTGGTTGTGCTTGTCCAGGAATGAGGAGATTGTGATGCCTGCCGAGCAGACGGGTGTGGTCAAGGAGAACTACCTGTGGCGGCTGTTGCTGCGTCGGGGCCAGACGCCCAGCGGAGACTTCCTGCACATCGCTGACGGGCACCTAGACCGGGAGCTGTTCCTGCTGGCCTGGGGGCCCACCGTGGCTGCTCTCTCCTTCGTCTTTGATAAGAGTCTGGACGACGCCATCACGCAGAAAGCTCTAGCAGGATTTAGGTCAGAATGACATTGGAGACAAAAGTTTTTTTAGAGCAAAACTAATCACTAGTTGGCTTTTCAATTGGCAACACTTTTTTTAGAATGAATTTTTAAATTAAAAAAGTAATATGCGATGAAGGCCTTTTCAGAGCAAAACTGGTCACCAGTTGGCTTTTGAATTGGCAAAATATGATTATAGATCTAACATTTTATTAGAAAACGGAATGTTAATTCCATTATAAATTAACCAAACATCAAAATCGTTCAAGTCAGATCAATAATCATACCAATTTGAGAGCAAAAGTAGGAGTTTAAGCTTTTCAATGTGTTGCCAATTTAAAGAATTAGTGATCATTTGACCCTCAGTTTGCCTTGGAAAATCATGAGAACTTAATATGAGGCTGAATGGATCGTATTAGGTAATATGTCTAATCCAAGCTGTATACTCCTGTCTGCCTGTGCAGGAAATGTGCAATGATCTCTGCCCACTATGGTCTGACTGATGTCTTTGACAACCTCGTCATATCCCTGTGCAAGTTCACGACCCTTCTGAACTCACTGGAGGTAAGCATGAGCATGCAACAGTTTCATGTCTGTGTAGATTAAAGGGGTTCATTCAAGAGTGCTGAACCGTGCGCCATTGTCCTTGGCACAAAAAGGTGCAATTAAAACCCCATAGCAACCACTATGAACATGATGAAGGAACAATTGGTTTGAGCTGAAACTTGACCCAATTTTTAACAAGGTATCAATCATCACTACTACAAATTTCAATGTCTAACACTGAACGGTGCTTTTTCCACATAAATTCTGTTGAGAAAATCGCAATATGAAGGATAATCTCAGTAAAGTGATATTTTTTTTTCATTGTCCGAAAAAAGTTATCATTTTAAAACCAAGAAAAAACATATTTCTATTTATCATTTTAATCTCAAATTTTGACAGAGGGAAGATCAAGAGTTGTACTTTCAGAAAATACCAAAAACCCAAAATCGACTTTTCCATCCCAACCAAGCTATCTTTAGGGTTGCAGCTGTTTATGTGAAAACTCCCATTGCGACTTATTGGTCGTTTTGTGGTGACAGGTCACATATAAAGATAAAAAGATCAGAAAGGATATTATCTATAATCATTGTGATCATATCATGTTTTCTTTGTGAATGTGTGTTTTTTGGCCTGCATTTAGCACTGATTATGGTTATGCTGTGACCTGGGCTTATGTCTGTTTGTTTCCCTCTATCGCTCCTGTATGGCTAATCAAATTTGCATATAAAATAAAATGCATATTTCAAATTTATTTTAAAAATTTATTTGAAATGTACACTTGGGCATTACAGCATGTATTTGAAATGTATATTATTTGATATCTTTCTATGAAAATGAAAATAAAATGAAAGTGATCTTGAAAAAATCATTCCTCACCTCCAGACTCCCGAGTCTACGGCCATTGCCTTTGGCACCAACGGCAAGGCGCAAGTGGCAGCCAAGACTGTGTTTGGCCTGGCGCATCGCCATGGCGACATCCTAGCGGAGGGTTGGCGTAACCTGCTGGACTGCCTGCTGCAGCTGTTCCGGGCCAAGTTGCTGCCCAGCGGCCTGGTAGAGGTGGCTGACTTTGTGGCCCCATCTGGCAGGGTGTCCCTCATCAGGGAGGAGATGCCCGCGGTCAAGTGAGTCATAATTATAATGCTTGTTGCTTTTATAGAGCATGACACATGGCCAAATGGCATGTCCCTGTGCACTCAAATGGTGTTAGAAACTTAAAGTAAGAATAAAGTAACTTAGAAGCAAAGTTTTTGGACACAAGTTCATAACAATCTTGAATGTATAGGTTGATTAATGAATAAATACCTTTTAAGAGATACTTTAAACTTATCGAAATCATTTTGGTGTCTCATGGAATCAGGAAGTGATTCCATAAAGCTGCTGCGGCATGTGCAAAGGAACGCCGACCATATAATTTAGTTAAGTGTGGAGGAACAGTGGATAATGCTTTTGAGCTTGATCTAGGAGTGCTAGGAGGTCAATAGAAGGAAACTAAATCTGTTAAATAGGAACGGGCAATGTTGCAGAAAGAAGGGCATCTGCAGACCTGTAATCCAGCTCAAAACCACCAATAAATCATGATATACATATTTTGAAAATGCAGATTACAGCTTTTGATTGGTTCTTAATTCATCAACTTTAGTGTAGAAGAATCAACTGAAATCTAAAGTTACTCTACCAGGAATATTATTCAGAGGAAATGAATCATAATAATGCAATAGTGACTAGCAATTCTCTGCAGGTCCTTGCCATGTAAAATACCACTCAAAAAACAATTATCAGAAATAGGCATTGGAATTGGTGTTTTCCTTGTAAAATATGAAAGTACAAGTTTGGGGGGCAAAAACTGGAATGAACGTACTTCTTTTTAATAAGCGTGCATGAACTCGTAACCCATTGTGCATTAAGCTGTCTTATTTGACTCTTCTTCGCCCCAGGTCTGACTCCTCGCTGCTGGGGTCGTTCTACTCCTACTTCACCACAGAAACGTCAGCGCCAAAAGGACCAACGCCCGAGGACCAGGAGGCAATAGAGGAGGCCAGGAGCTGTGTTGATGTAAGAGTCTTATCCCTGTCTTGGGTACAATTAGACAACGTTTACGACCACATATACATATATATACAATACAACATATACAACATATATGACTATACAACATGTACAACTACACAACATATACAACTAGCTTAACAATAGTTCCTATGATCAGATGTGATGATTCTTGTTGAGAACAGCGGTGAAGCGGTAAGACTTGGGATTGAGTTATAAATGAATGATTCATGCATAAAGAAGTAATAATAATGAAGAAATAATGAATGATCAATGAATAAATATGGTATAATAAATGATTGAGGTTTGCATAATGAATGCTAATGAATAAACAATGAGTAAATAATAGACGAATAATGAATGAATAAAGAATGAATGATTAATGAGTAGTGAAAGAATGATGAATGAATATTGAATGAATAATGAATGAACAATTAACCTACATTGAATGTACAGTTCATTCATAATGAACGAAGAATCAATGATAGATAATGAATGAAAGAAAAGAATGAAGAAGGAAAGAAAAGGATGAAGAATGAATGAAAAAAGACTGAATAATGACTGAATAATGAATAAGTGCTGAATAATGAATAAGTGCTGATTGGCTGCACCCCTCTCCACAGGACTGCCACCCAGAGCACCTGATCACAGAGAGTAAGTTCCTGCGGCTGGAGTCCCTGCAGGAGCTGGTCAAGGCCCTCGTCTTTGCCTCTCAGGGACCAGAGGCAGTCGACGACCTCGGCCTGGTCTACGACGAGGAGGCCTCCATCTTCAACCTGGAGCTCCTTCTCAGAGTCATCCTAGAAAACAGGTAAGAGGTCCTCCTAGCCATGGTGTTGGGCTGTTGGGCATTTCTAAACAGAACTATTCAAGAAAGAAGTCTGGCTGCAGTAGACTGATTATTTCCCAATTTCTTCTTGGGTTCCTCTGAGATTACATTAGAATGTCAGAAATGACGTATGTTAGACCACTAGATTAAGGCTATAATCGTTAAAAAATAGAATTGTGCCAGAAATGAAATGAACCTGTCTGTATAGCTATTTTGCAAAGATTTGGATGTGTCTCATACATTTTCTTGTTGGTTTCTGACCTTAGGGATCGTGTGAGTGCTGTATGGACCACTGTGTGTGATCATTTCTGCTTCTATGAAATGCAGTTTATTGGCTTGTCTCAAAGATTTTCTTGTTGGTGTCTGCCCTTAGGGATCGTGTGAGTGCTGTATGGACTACTGTGTGTGATCATATCTGCTTCTATGAAACACAGTTAGTGTCCAAATATTTTGGTTTGTCTCAAAGATTTTCTTGTTGGTTTCTGACCTCAGGGATCGGGTGAGTGCTGTATGGACCACTGTGTGTGATCATATCTGCTTCTATGAAACGCAGTTAGTGTATAAATATTTTGGTTTGTCTCAAAGATTTTCTTGTTGGTTTCTGATCTTAGGGATCGTGTGAGTGCTGTATGGACCACTGTGCGTGATCATTTCTACACGCTCATCGTGACGTACCCCAGCCCAAGCTACCTCGTAGAACGCGCCATCGTTGGGCTGCTGCGACTTGCAATACGCCTCCTACGAAGGGAAGAATTCGCTGCTCAGGTAAGACTTTATTTTGCAATAATTGCAGGTAAAAATAAATGACCTGTGGTAAGTTTTAAGCATATCTGGTTAAGAAGGTTCTTGGACACTATTTTCTTCTATATATTTGAAGTTTCAAGTTCATGCATCCCATTTGTACATCAAAACATGATTTTATTTTGTGAGTCTGTGGAACAGACTTACATGAGAACCCACCTCACGCATGCGCAGTCATTACATTTCGTCGCAATGTTGCATGGAAAAGGGACTTCTCAGAGAAGTCAGAAATTATAGGTGTTAAAAAAACTCTTTGACACCTTTGAAAAATAATCGAAAATAAGTTTGAATTCAAATCAAGCTGAAATTTACTCATCATAAAGTCAAAGGATGTTTCATTTGAAGCTGTCCTTGTGACGTTATATTTATTCTTATTTATGTAAAAATCCATGGAATACACCCTAATGAGATTTACACTTTGGACAAATTTGGACCAAAACATTTATGTGGATCAGATATTTAATTCTGAGCACAACAATGCTCATCATATATATATATACAGTAGAGCCTGAGATCAACGTCACAGCTGATTGCAATCAAATGCAATCAGCTCCATACATTGACTGCAGTCTGACTGCAAATGATTGCAATCAGCTGTGACGTTGAACTCAGGCCCAACTGTATATTGTAAAATATATGTATTGTGAGATACATATATTGTGAAATATTGTGAGATATTTGCATGTATTTGCATATCTCCTCCCTGTTCCCTACAGGTGCTGATGTCCCTGAGGATGCTGTTGATGATGAAGCAGCCGGTGCTCTTTGCCAACTGCCGGCAGATCGCCTACGGCCTCTACGACATGCTGCGCACCAACGCGGCTAACATCCACACCTCACACGACTGGTACACGCTCTTCGCCCTGCTGGAGTGTGTAGGGGCTGGCGTGGCTCCTCGGGTGGTGGTGCAGGCCATGGAGGGGGGCGAGTGGTTGTCAGGTGGAGAGAGCGGAGACCAGCCACAGTCAGCCGGGGAACCAGGTAGGTTGGGGTTGATCTTGCTCCTCAAGAAAATCACACACTCATTCAGGATAAAAACTTCGAGCAAAAGCGATCATTATTTGGCTTTTAAATCTCCTAAAACTATTGTAGATACAAGTTCATGTACATGAATTACTTTATAAAGAAGAAGAAAAACAAAATTGCAATAAAAAAAAGTTTTTTATATCATATTGAAAAGATGAAACAATGAAGTTTCAATGATTTTCTCTTGGCCATATAGATGCGCAATCCGACAGTGAGCTTTCTGCCAGCCAAGAGACTCTCGCGTCCGACCCCGGATACACGTCAGACAGCGAGCTCTACCGCAAGTCTCGACGCAGCGGCAGCGACCAAGAGGGCGGTGGAGGTTGGCTAGTGGTGAGCAGAGAGAACTGTTATCTAGTGTGCCATGATCATTACCTCATATTACCTCATATTAATCCATTTCCAACTCAGAAACAAGAACCTGCGTATACCCAGTTTCCAGAAACGTACTGGCCTAAGCTTGTTTTAAGTATTTTATCATTATATTTCAGTGTTGTTGATACGTGCAAATCAATAGTTCAATCATATTTTTGGAATTTCTTTTGAGAAAATTGATTTGACTAAGCATTGTATATCCGTCTCTGAAGGAAGTTGTTATACCACAGTACACAATGGCATGCACTAGCGGCATGTTTCTAGTAACAATGCAAAATATCCAGTGAACACACAATGGCAATGCTCACGGGCAACCAGTTATGATCGATCGATTAATTCCCAAAGTATCGTACATGCTCTGTGGCTTTTGTGTGTTTAGAGTTTTACCCTGTAAAAAGAAGTAATGAATAATATATTGACTGTCTTTTTCCAGGTGAAGCACAGCCAATCAGAGGACTCCACCAAGCAGCCGTTCAACCAGTTCCAGATCGCAATGGAGATGGACATTTGTCACCACGACACCAAGTCCTTGACAAAGTGCTGCGAGTCGCTGGCGTTCATCGTGCGAGACGCGGCCCACGTCACGCCCGCAAACTTTGAGTCGTGCGTCCACGCCATCCGTATGTTTGTGGAGGCAACCGTAAATGGAGGTGTGTAGATTGATTTATTAATTGTTGTATCCTGTCTATTATACTAGGTCTGACAAAAAACATTTTAGACACTTTTGAAAATCATTAGAATAAAGTTTCAATTCAAATGAAGCTGAAGCTTACACATGATAAAGTCAAAGGATGTCGAGTTTTTTAGAAGCTGGTTTCAGCACTTTTTTTTCTATTGTGATTTTGTAATAATCCTTGGAACATTTCATAAGATTTTTACTTTTGGACAAATTTGGATGTAAATATTTATGTGTATCAGATAACTAATTCAGAACGCAACAATGCCATTGTGCATCACACATGGGAATCCACAAGGTCTTTTCTGCCAGGAGCATCATGAATTGTAAATGACGTTGTCATGGCAGTTGCTAGTGGATTCATAGGTGTGATGCATAATTTTCCAGAAAGTGGTCGTTGACAAAGATGTTTATTTTTCTCTCCATTCATGTAAGTTACTTTTTAGAAATTAACCATCCTTGCTCTTCCTTGTGATACCCCACCAGGCAAGTTAAGGCACGAGCACAAAAAGCACCACCACACCCGGGACAGGAAGTCTGGAAAGGGGCAGAAGTCAGGGTCAAAGGTCAAGGGTCGGGACATGTCCAAGACGAGGTCGGTTCCGGATAAGATGTCCCAGATGTCTGGAGACGGGGAGGAGGGCGAGGATGACGGCCCACCAGGGGGATACCAGGCCCTCTCCATACAGGTGAGTCACTGGTAGCAACTTCCCTCTCTTTCTCTCTCCCTCTCTCTCTTTCTCTTCCCTCCCTCGCTCTCTCTCTCTTTCTCTCTTTCTCTCTCTCTCTCTATCCTTCTCCACCTCTCTCTTTCTCTATCCCTCTCGATGTCCCTCCTCTCTCTCCCCAATGCTTTCTCTCCCCTTTTCTCTCTTTCTCCCTCTGTATCTCTGGTCCTCTCCACCGCTCTCCCTCTCTCCCTTTGTGTCTCTGTATCCCTCTCCACCTCTCTCTCTCTCTCTCTCTTTCTCTCTTTCTCTCTCTCTCTATCCTTCTCCACCTCTCTCTTTCTCTATCTCTCTATCCTTCTCCACCTCTCTCTTTCTCTATCCCTCTCGATGTCCCTCCTCTCTCTCCCCAATGCTTTCCCCCCTCTCTTTCTCTCTTACTCCCTCTGTATCTCTCGTCCTCTCCACCTCTCTCCCTCTCTCCCTTTGTGTCTCTGTATCCCTCTCCACCTCTCTCTCTCTCTCTCTCTCTCTCTCTCTCTCTCTCTCTCTCTGTCCCCCTCCCTCTCTCTTCCTCTCCCTCTAACTATCTCTATATTTTTTGCCTGGAGATACCATCCTTAGGTTAACCTGCCTTCTCTGTTGCCCGTTGGCCATTACTAAACCAAACTTGGCTATAAAGAGGTCTGCCCGCAGTAATTGAATGATTCTCAATTTCTTCTCCTTGAAGGAGTGTCTCAATGGGACACAAAGAGTTACTATCAAAGCGTATGTGTTTGCCCCCCCCCCCCCCCTTCCTTTAGCTGCTGGACCTGATGCACACTCTCCACACGAGGGCAGCCTCCATCTTCAGTTCTTGGGCGGAAGAGGAGCAGCGGGAAGGTCAACAGGTCACCATTGATGCTGGTGCTAGTGCATTGTGGGTCAAATGTTGGTGTCCACTCTTACAAGGTGAGCCCTTGACTGATATTATTCTATTTCATATGGCTCTCTCGATGCCTGTTAGATACCATTTGTAGGCTACGTAGCCTTGTGGGGTGAACCACTCGGGGATGGTATCGCTCACCCATTTTCCAGTATAGGCTTTCTGTCCATTCCACTAAGTTTCTATCCTGT